>JAFEMH010003697.1:0-251118 GCA_022495995.1 Adenophora triphylla var. japonica
ATCAAAATTCTGAGACAAGAGTAGCTACAAAATCCAACGATCTTTCCGTAGAAGATTCATCAACCTCACTACAAAGTGCTAAAGAAAGTATGTTGTTCCCTCTGATAATTCAAGAAGTGTGATTCTTACTTCCTACCAAGCAGGTCATATGATTCCAAAGTCGCCCAAGAGTCAATAAAGACTGTACCTTAACAAAAACAACAATCGCCAACAATGTGCTGAAAATAATCAATCCCCTAAGCAGCTACACATCTATCCCCAAAGATGCAACAACAATAGCATCAGCCCCTCCCATAGCCTACATGGTGTAAGCACAAAGACAGTATGAAAACATGTCTTGTCCAAATCTGCCAAATTATTATGTCTAAAAATCACTCCCTTCAACTCATATGGTCTATTCGGTTAGCAGACGCCTCCTATCAGCTCTTTCTATCTAGTCGACACCTCCTAATGGTCTATTCGGGGTCAAGACGCCTCCCTATCAGCCTTTCTATCGGGTCGACACCTCCTAATGGTCTATTCGGGTTAAGACGCTCCTAACAGCCTTTCTATCGGGTCGACAACCTCCTAATGGTCTATTCGGGTCAAGCACGCTCCAAACAGAAATTCTCTCTTTATCTCGGGGTCGTACACCTCCTAATCGTCTTATTCGGGTCAAGACGCCTCCTACCGCCTTTCTATCGGGTCAAACACCTCCCTAATGGTCTATTCGGGGTTAAGACGCCTTCCCTATCACTTCTTCTATCTAAGGGTCGACACCTCCTAATGGTCTATTCCTGCTAAGACGCCTCCTACCAGCTCTTTCTATCGTGTCGACACCCTCCTAATGGTCTATTCGGGTCAAGACGCCTCCTAACATTTTCTATCGGGTCGACACCTCACAAATGGTTCATTCGGATCGGCTACCTCCCTAATGGTCTCCTCCGCATATTCGAACTACGTTTATTTAGCTTGGATTCCTTCCCGGGATACGTAGGAATCCTTTCTAAAAAGGTCCGAGCCATCCGATCCACCAAGTCATCGTTTAGCCATCCTTCTTATCCCCGGCCGCTCATTGGAATTGGGTCTTGTTTTGTCGACAACCTCACTTCTTCCATAAGTGACGCTTGTCGAGGGCTCATGAGTACGCCTAATCCAATTCGCGACTTCCTTTAAAGGTGCTTTTTAATGTAATAAAATAGCACAAGGGGTGTTTTGGTAAATTCCCTACAATTCCATGCCTTCCAAAACTTATCTTAAAGTTCTTATGGAGGAAGTACTTGTGAGTGTTTTTTCCATACAAAAGGACCTATCAAGAATTATCGCCTTTGGACCTATTGGGAATTACAAAAGAAGGTTCCGTAACCGCTTATTTATGCCAAAAACGGTTATAATGGCCGGATAAGTCGCGCGGCACAATTGACCACGAAAAAGCTAAGCGAAAGGCCGTGCGACACAGTGACCTCCTCCACGCACCTATAAATTGGACCCTCCCCTCTCATATCGTGATCCTTTTTCCAATACCCTAAGGTTACTCGCCGAATTCTGTGATAGAAAACCCTCTCTCCCCTCAAACCATACAAAACCTCTCCAATTCCATCTCTCCTCGACCCAAACCATAATGCCACCTTCATACAATCCACATCCTGAAGATCCGAAGAAGAGCAGCCAATTGGTGTTCATTTACACTTCCTAGCAATCGACTGAAGGCTTCTACACCTAACTTGGTGTAGAAGTAGAGGACTACAAGGGTAACTTGCATTTCTACTTTTCTCTCTCTTATTTACTTGTTTATTTGCAATTGTTTTTCCTCCACTTGATAATCAAGCTCCATCTCGCTTTAGATTATCAAGCGGCAACCGCCATATCTCTCGTTTAATTGGTTTTCGCTTGGTTTAATTGCATATTGGTATTGTGATTCTCTCTCTCTTGGTTGCTTGGTGCTCAAGGGAGCGTGGATCTCCCATATCCATGCTCCTCGGGTGATTTATTGCTAATTCATGTTAACCCGAGTTGATTTGGTGTGCGTAACAGATCCGATTTGATTTCGTTAATTTCTCGTTTTGAAATTGTGAGGTTCCCGCAGATGGTCTACTTATGCCACGCGACACAAGTGACTCATCGTGTCCCGTGTCATGCGACACAAGTGGCCTATCCCAGAGAATCATTTTCGCTGTAAGTTTGTTCCTCCCCTTTTCCCCTTTTGTTTTGTCACTCAAATTAGGTATGGATCTTTCATATCCATATTCGCCTTGAAGTAACTAGATAGATCTACTTCTCTTTGTTCAATAATGTAAAACCTCTCGCAAAGTAATCCGTAGTGTCACGCGACACAAGTGACTTCTCGTGTCCAAAGGTCACGCGACACAACAAAGCCTCCGCAAAGCAGTTCATTTTAGTTGTAAGTTTTGTTAATCCTTTTTGTAATATGGGATGTGGCCTCCCATTATCAATGGTCTACAATTTGTTTCTTCTTCCCTTTGAGCAATAAAACAAAGTACTCCTTTGCATTCCATATATATCTTGTCTCACACATTAGCACACAATTGAATGAATTAAATGTTGAACAATTGAAAGACTCGTCTACCTGACGAGGCGTGTTGGGTGAACTCTCGGTTTTTCCCAACACGTAACCCGACCCCGAACCCATTTTCTCGTCAAAATGTTTTCAATGTTTCCTCTTAAAAACTGCAGGACTCCTTTATTAAAAATTTTATTTTTAATAAATTTCGCGAGCGCACATTCAGGGTATTTTACGAATATAACAAAGAGGGTTTTGATGGTTGGCCTTGTTAAACCGAGAGAGAATGATTTAATTTATAGGAAGATTTTAGGTTGCAAACATATCCGCGCGGATGAGACTGAAGTCTCATTCTTGTCCGCGTGACGAGAGTGTAGGCGTGCCTGACTCTGCAGAAAGCTGTTTTCGCTTCTTGCATTTAATGAAAAGTAAGTCAATTTCTTGGAAATGACTCTTCCAATCCGGTTTTTGACCTATTTTTTATATTCCTTTAAGGCCTTTTTTGTTTAAATTGCCTTAGGAAATGACAAAAATGCCCTTAGCTGTTTATCCGACATGGAAGTCGTTAAGTTGGGCATGAAGGAACATTGGCGGTTCAGATTGGGACACTTACAGTAGCCCTCGGCGACGGCACTTTCGGAGGAAGTGGGGTCATCGATAAAAGTGAGGTCCCAATCTGCTGGGGAGAAGAGGGTGACCATTTTGGTCTGACCGCTCGGGAAAGGAATGACCATTTTGGTCTGATGGATGAACCTAATGGTAGGCTACCTATGTATCCTTAAGAGGAATCAAGCCGGTCGTAGTTCGGGTCTTTCGATGTTGACCCTGGAGTGACTGTTTTAGGATGTCAACCTGGTAATTATGGCGTTTTAGGTGCCTCAAACCTTGATGATGGCATTTTAGGTGCCTCAAACCTCGATGATGGCGTTTTAGGTGCCTCGGACCTCAAGATGGCATTTTAGGTGCCTCAAACCTCGATGATGGCGTTTTAGGTGCCTCAAGCCTCAAGATGGCGTTTAGGTGCCTCGAACCTCGATGATGGCGTTTTAGGTGCCTGACCTCAAGATGGCGCTAGGTGCCTCGGACCTTGAAGATGGCATTTTAGGTGCCTCGGACCTTTAAAGATGGCATTTTAGGAGCCTCGGACCTTGATAATGGCGTTTAGGTGCCTCGAACCTCGATGATGGCGTTTAAGGTGCCTCGAACCTCGATGATGGCGTTTTAGGTGGCCTCGGACCTTGATGATGGCGTTTTAGGTGCCTCAAGCCTTGATGATGGCGTTTTAGGTGCCTCAAGCCTTGAAGATGGCGTTTTAGGTGCCTCGACCTTTAAAGATGGCGTTTTAGGTGCCTCGGACCTTTAAAGATGGCGTTTTAGGTGCCTCGCACCTTAAAGATTTGGGATTGACGGTCCTTCGTGGACTTCATTCTGAAGTGGATCGGTCTTACGTTTGCCGCCGAAGAAAAGGATGACCGTATTGGTCGAGCGGCCGGGATTCCTATGGTAGGCTACCTACGTATCCCGAATGGGGAATCAAGCCCATACGTAGTTCTAAGTCGGGGACGGAGAAATGGACTTACGTTTTACCGCCGGAAGTTCTTTTGAAGAGGGGTTTAACTTGGGTTAACTTTGGTTATCCCCGTTAAGTCCGTGACTAAGCCGCGTAGTTTGGGATTTTTCAAGGGCAAAAGGGTAATTTTTACCCTCAATCCTCGTCCGCGCAGACAGGAGTGTCATTTAGATTGGTTTTAAAAGGCCGCAGCTCTTCTCCTTCCTCTTCACAAACTGCGTTTCGCAATTACAAGAGAAAGAGAGAGAATTTTCGCCATTGCTGGCCTAGAAGCTTCAAAATTCTTTTCGTTTTCTTTTGATTTTTCGAAAGCAATGGAACACGGGGAAGCCGCTATTCAGTGGTCGTGGCGCGGTCCCGTCAGCAGAGGAGGCTAGGAACTCGTTAGGACGAGGAGGCATTATTCGCTCTCACAATCGATTGCGGAGGAACCCTACCAGATATGTGGCAAAGATTGGTCCACCGATCCGATTCTTCGCACGGTATTTCTCGAATCCATTCTTTGTTCTTGAAATTGATTTTATTCGAAATTGATTTTTTCCCCTTTTTTTTTTTTTTTTGAAAATTCGAAAATCATGTCTCTTAAGCTTTGAATTTTGATTTTTGATTTTGATGCTTTGCATGTTGTATTGAGTATACGGGTAATATGAATATGCATTTTGTTTGAAAAAGGAATGGGCGATTTACCATTTTCGAAATATGAGGTGACGAAAATTTTCCCGAATTCGGGACGGACTTTTGCAAGTGGGATTTTTGCAATGTAAAGAATTATTCATGCGTGCATTTTTTTGTGAAAATAGGATTTTCTGTGAAAAATGGGACGGAGTTTTACTTCTGTTGACTCCTTATGAATGAATGTGAAAAATTGTTAATGTGTGTTATTTTATGAAAAACGGGACGGAGTTTTGCTTCTGTTGACTCCTTGTCATTGACATGTCCCTTTGTGCATGAATGAATGATGAATGGCGATTGTTGAAAAACCTATTCTTTTGTGCGAGAAAAATGGGGTTGAGTGCATTGTATGTTGTTATGCTGCCGAATTTTATTCAAAATTTTGTGCTTGTGTATGCAAATGCAACTGTTTATTGACATCTTCTTCTTCTTCCTTTTTTTTGCAGGGTGGTGATCGAATTGTGCGGGATCGCCGAATAAGCCAAGACTCGCGGATCGCCGAGGCCGTGATTAGCCCGTGGGACCACTTCCGATCTCGGGTGAGGGGCGATGGTGAGTCCGAGGCAGATTATCATCGAGACGGGATTGTACAAGTTCGCTGAGTGCTTGAGGGCCGTGAAGTTGCCGAAGAGCAAGGGCTTCGACTTTAGCTGTGGAGCATTGGTGGGACGTTACCCACACCTTTCACTTCTTTTGGGGCGAGGCTACGGTTACGCCTTCCGACTACGCTCGCGTATCACGGGTTTGTCCTCTTAAGTGGACGTAGCATCGAGTGGAGAGATGGCTATAGTGACCGAGAGTTGCAGTGATCTCTTAGGTTTTGTCCCCATTCCCAAGAAGGGGATGGAGATGGAGTATGCGGTGGTTCAAGGGAAGATTGTGGAGAGCATAAGCGAGGTATGACGCCGGTGATTTAGAGGATTTCGCCGAGCGCATTGCTAGGTCTTTTTTGTGGTTCGCTTTTTCGAGCACATTGTTTGGTCATGCCGAGGGGACGACTGTGTTTGCCCTTCTGAGGACGTTGACGGATGTGGAGAGAGCTGGAGAGGTGGCCCGGAAGGCTGTGAGTTCCCTTTCATGCTTTGAGTTTCCATCGAGGTACAAGCTTTTGCCTTTTCTTTTCCTTTTGCATATACTGTTTCTTTTCTGAACTTAGCTGATGAAATCTTTCCTTTCGCAGGTGTGGGCTCTGGAGTTTTTTGACATTAGGATGTGGCGGCAGCCGGCGGAGCATATTGGGGCATATCCGGCCATGCTTTCCTGGGTTAGACAGGCTCGGGAGAAGAGGGGTGCTCGAGGGCGCACGACCCTCAAGTACAAAGAGTGTCGGCCCCTCATGAGAGCAGAGACGGATGAGAGGATGAGGTTCTATCCCTGGGGCCGTTTTGGTGTGGAGCAGGTGAAGGGTGTGGAGAGATGGACTGTGGAGAGGAGGATCTTGAGGGAGTTGTCCTGCGATGTGTATTACTTGGGGGAGAGGGTGATGCGCCAGCATGGCAACGGTGCACCTTTGCTGGCACCGATGGAGCCTCCCGCTGACATGATGAGTCCGATCGAGGGCTCCTGAGACTCGGGCTTACTATCGGGGCAGCCAAAGACTTCTCGTGGCTCGTGACGGATGACCCATATTCGACGTTTGTGCCGAGAGGTCGAGGACGCCCCTAGGTGCTTGAGAGGGAGGGGATCCCGTCGCACGGCACCCTCGGCCGGACTTTTCATATGTCCAGATGGAGCGAGATTGAGAGTACAGCATTCCTATCCCCGAGAGGGTCCTCAGAGCATTCCGGCCTTGTCCTGGATACGAGGGTATGTCTCTTTACTTCTTTTGTCTCTTTTTCTTCTTCTTTTTTAGCTTCAACCCCTTCTAAAGCCTTTGTTTCGTGCAGCCTCCCCCACTATTGTCGAGAAGCCGGTGCGGCAGTGATCGGGGCCAAGAGGTTCATCAAGCTGGGATGGTCACTCATGGGTCGCTCGGCAAGTGTGGAGAGACGAGCACAAACTGGGCGCCGCAGAGCGAGAGCACTCCCCTACTCATTCTCGAGCATTCCGTGGACACTCCCCTTCTCCTTTCATAGATCCTAAAGCATGGAGCCGTCTCCGCATCATGTCATTCTCTGGGGATCCGCATGGACAAGGGCACGTTCCGGCACTAGTGGCGGATCATCTTCACAGCCCTGTGGATCCGATGCGTTTACGTTCGGGTATGATTTCTTCACTCTGATCTCGACCGCCCTATCATGGCGTGCACTCCACCGGCCCGCACGAGCCTCTTTCTGGAGATGAGCCGCAGAGGATGTAGGCACGAGTCGTAAGAGGGGCCGAGGGAAGGCGATAGCTTCCGATGATTCCGATGAGTGATTTTGGTTGTTTCTGCATGTATACAATTTATTTTTCATACACACTTTTTTTTTTTGAGATGTAATAATCTAGGATTACTTACTTTCTTTTTCTTTTCTTTTTATTTATTATGCATGTGGATGTTGCATGAGCCCGTTTTTTTGGCAAGGGTGTGGATGTTTGGTATATGAACCTGTTTTGGACAGTTTTCAGTGCAGGTTTGAGCGGCTGATGAAATATTCCTTCATGTGGGTGCAAAGCAGAAACCGCTGCAGATTTTTTGATGGCAACATTCTTGTCCGCGCTGATGGGGATGAGGCTCAATCCTCGTCTCGCGCGGATCGATCGAAGTCCGACACCGGCATTTAATTTTTTGCTTTGGATCTGGTTTTCCCCACTTTTAATCCAAACAACCACCCTAGCTACCTGTTCAAACATCCATTTTCGGGGAGAAGGAGAGAAAAAGCCATGGAAAACTTCAAGAAAACTTCATCAAAATTGTCCCAAGAATCCCAAATTTCCTTCTTCAACAAGTTCAAAGAGTGGTCCCGGGAGATCATGCACGAGAGGAGATCATTTTTTGAGGAGAGGTGCAAGGTAAAATGCTTATGGTCTCTCAAAGAATTGGTTCCTGATTATGATCTCTTGAGGGCCTCCGCTTCATTTTGGGATACTAGAAGGCATGTCTTTTGCTTTTCTTACAATGAGGTGGTTTCGACCGTTGAAGAATTTCGAGCTTTGCTGGGTGGTCCCGAGGTGGAGGAGATTGCGATTCCTTTGCCCGGAGGAGCATCCTTTGTTGATAGGTTGTGCAACCTTCTTCATCTTTCCCCGGAGGAAGCACAAGGTATGATCCGTGGTCCCGATCATTTTGACATTTCCGGTCTTCCTGATAGGTTTAGGGGTTTTGGCTTGATTGATGATGCATATTGGGATGCTTTTGCACTCTGCATGTTTGGGACTTTGTTTATGGTTTACCCTTCGGGGATTTGTCATCGGGCTTTGTCCACTGACGTGGTCAGACACTCGCCGTTTGGGCCAGACGTTGTTCCCTTGATCCTGGGGGAGACCCTTCATGCTCTTGACAGGTTGGCTACCGGGAGGCGGTATATGCATAGGGGCAGCCCGTTTCTTTTGACTATGTGGCTGATGGAACGCCTGGGGGTCCTTCGCGAAACTTTTGATGCGGTCAAACCTTGGACTTTTGCCAGAGAGGGGTTATCATGATCTTGATGATCGTGGCTCATGGAGTACCGGATGGCTTGTCGTCGATCGCTGGATATCGATGGTTGGTGCCTCATTGGCGGGTAGAGACTCGGAGATTACTTCAGGATGGTTCTCATGTGGTCATGCTTCCTGGGCATTCTCATCCGCTTTTTATATTCCGACTGCTTCTGGAGGCGCTTGGCTTGGAGCAGGCTCTTTCGGAGGGCTTTGAGGATATAGCCACCAGGGTGGTGGTTTTTGCTTCGATGGATGATCCTTCAGTGTTCCCATTCCTTTCCCGAGTATGGAGGTATGACGTCTTTCCTCCTAGGGTTATCCTCAGGCGTCCGGGGCACGTATTTCTGACCACTTGGTACTTGGATTGGTACGAGAGGCATTTGGGGGAGACTCAGGTGGCTATATTGAGACAGCGTGAGGCCATTGTTGGTACGGAAGATATGACGGTTTCTGAGAGGAGGAGGGCCGAGGCGAGAGCCAATCCTTATGATAAGAGTGGAGATGTCATGACTGACTACGAGACTTATGTCAAGAGACAGAGGAGGATTCCTATGTTGCCACGCCTGGCCACAGGAGACGAGAGATGAGGCTAGGGCCACTAAGGCCCTGACAGACGCTGGTTTGATAGATAATGTCCCTACACCAGAGCTCGGTAGGAGGAAGACTGACATTTTTCCAGTGCAGAGGAAGAAGTCCCGAAGAGGAGGAAAGAAGAGGGGAGAAGCCGCACGGTGGCTTGGAGTGACCTCTTGAGGTTTTCTCGAGTATCCCTTTCTAGCCATAGCAGTGCACTTTAATTGTTATGTATCTTAGTTTCTTTTTAGCAAGTGTGTAAGTTGTAGGAATGAACCGAGCTTAGACTCATCAAAAAGTTTTTAAATGTAATGAATATGGGAACCGGCTTCGTAGTTTTTCGAAATGCCTTCATGGCTTGATCAATGTGTCGACGACAAAGTATGGCTTTTATTTGTGTTTTAGACCGAACCGTTTCCGCCGCCTACGTTTCCTTGGAATAAAGGGCTCAGTCTCCGTAGTTCGACTCTGTTAAATTTTTTTTTTTTTGTTTTTTTTTTTGTTGTTTTTTTTTTGGTGCAACCCTCGTCTTTTTACCTAGGCCGCCCCTTTTCGGGGTTTTCAACCTAGTTGGGTATTACTCTTTAGCACTCCATCTTTTTTTTTTTTTTTTAATCCTCTTTTTTTTTTTTTTTTTTTTTTTTTGCGGTGCAACCTCGTCTTTTACCTAGGCCGCCCTTTCGGGTTTTCAACCTAGTCGGGTATTACTCTTTTAGCACTTTTTTTGTTGTTTTTTTTGTTATTGTTT
Organism: Adenophora triphylla var. japonica; assembly: GCA_022495995.1. Lineage (NCBI taxonomy): Eukaryota > Viridiplantae > Streptophyta > Magnoliopsida > Asterales > Campanulaceae > Adenophora > Adenophora triphylla. The sequence goes on from JAFEMH010003697.1 coordinate 9,625, forward strand.
TCTTTTTTGGAAATGACTCAGTTGTTTTACGCATAGTATCTCGCGCAGCCTTGTCGCCATTCACTCGGATGTACAAAAGGATTTCCGTCGAGGTCCGCAAGTTGCATGGCCCTTCTGAGAAGATCTTCTCGAACGACATATGGTCCGACCTGCACAGCTCCCATTCGCTGCGCCGATGCGGATCGGGGCTTCTCTTTCAAAACAAGGTCACCTTTCCCCGATCTCCCAAAGTTTTACTTTCTTATTGAAGGCTCGCCATTCTTCCTTGGTAAGCTCGGATGTGTTCCATGGCTCTCAACCGTCGTTCATCTAGCAGGCCAATTCATCACGGCGACTGGAGCCATTCGACCTCGTTGATCCGAATTTCTAATAAAGACCCTGAGTGAGGATTTCTAGCTCGATTGGGAGTACGGCTTCCATCCCGTAGGTAAGAGCAAATGGTGTTTCCCCCGATCACAGCTTCCGACTCTGATGTTCTCAGATCCCCAGAGAGAAAGGTGAAGCTTGTCGTGCCAATCTCCGCCTGACAGCCCATTTTCCGAATGATGTTTTCCAAGGTCTTGTTTGCTGCTTCAACGGCTCTGTTAGTTTGGGGCCTGAAGGGAGATGACTTGTGACGGGTTATTCTGAATTCTCGCCAGAAACTCTGTCAGTATTCCCCTTCAAAGTGGGATCCGTTATCCGAGATGATTTCGGCCGGAAACCCGTATCTCCATACGATGTTCTCTTTGATGAAGAGGGCCACTTTATTTGAGCCGAGGACTTTGTAGGATTTGGCTTCAACCCATTTGGTGAAATAGTCCACCGCTACTGTGACGAATTCGTGGCCGTTGTCGCCTCGATGGTGTGATTTTGCCTATGACATCAATCCCCCAAGTGACGAAAGGCCAAGGGGTTGTCATGCAGTAGAGCTCGTGTGGAGGCAAGTGGTTGAGATTCGAGTACCGCTGGCATTTGTCACATGCCTTTCCGACGAACCGGATGCGCCGGGCCTATGGAGATCCAAAAGTATCCCATCCTCGCATGATTTGCATTAGAGCCCAAGAATTCATGTGGGGGCCGCAGTACCACCACGTGTTTCTTTCATGAGTTCGCAGCCTCTGCTTGCCGATACACCTCAGATGTGGCCTTGGTAACACTTTTTGTACAAAGATATCTCCCAAAAGGACATAGTGGGAGGCGAGTCACTTCAGGGCTGAGAGGTTTTTTGCTTTGATTCCCTCTTTGTATTCCCCATCTTCATTTTTGAAAGAGGCTTCGCTATTCTTCAAGTACTGGTAAATTTGGGTATACCAGGGATCATTGACCGGTTCGGCCTCCACTTTGATTTCAAAGCAGTAAGCGGGGTTTTCTTTCTCCCGACTCAAGGGCTTGACGTACTTTCCTTCGTGTATTTCAACGAGAGAGGCTAGTGTTGCTGCAGCATCTCGCGAACCTCGTTGCGATCTATGGACAGGTAATGGAAGTTGATTTCCTTGAATTGAGTCACTAGCTCTTCCATATAAGTGTGATATTTCTGCAGACCCGGATCCACGGTCTTCCATTTGTTAGAGACCGGTTGATGATGAGGGCAGAGTCACCGTATACTTCCAATTCTTTGATATTTCTTTCGAGAGCGGCCTCCAACCCGGCTATGCAAGCTTCATATTCAAGCAAAGATTGCTGTAACCTCGAAGTTCAATTTTACCGCTATGGGAGCGTGCTCGCTGGTAGGATCGACTAGAAGCATTCCTATCCCATTTCCTTCTTTAGTTTGACGCCCGTCAAAGAAAAGTCGCCACGATTTTCTCCTTCTAGAGCAAAGATTCCTGTCATCGTGGAATTGGGGCTCGTGTCCTCTGACTCATTACTTGGGAAATCACCTAACCGCTTCCGCCATTACTCGCCCTTTCACGGATTTTCTTGTCACATAAGTGATGTAGTATTCGGCCACAAATAACGCCCATTTTGCCAACCTCATGGAGATGGAAGGCTTGCCGAACAAATATTTGATGGGATCCAACTTCGAGACGAGATGTATCGGTGAGACCGCATGTAGTGTTTCAACTTTCCCACTACCTGCACTGTGCCCGCGCAAGTCTTTTTCACAAGTAGAGTAATTGAGTTCACTCCCTCAAGCTTTCTGCTCACGAAATAGATGGCATTTTCAACCTTAGAATCTTTCTTCTCTTGAGCTAACATAGCCCCAATTGCTGTATCCGTGACAGTTAGATATAGGAATAGAGGCTTTTGGCCGATGTGGCGGGCAAAGAATCGGGGATTCACAAGGTACGCCTTGATCTTTTCAAAAGCGATCCGGCATTATGGGGTCCATTCTCGTGTAGGCACTTTTCTTCATCAACTTGAAGATCGACTCGCAGATCGAGGTCACCGATTTACAAAGCGGCTTATGTATCATGCAGCCTTCCCATGAAGGATTTTACTTCGTCGCCGTCCGAGGTGGCTTCATTTCGACTATGGCCTTGATTTTGGGGATCTACTTCAATTCCCCGTTCTGTCACCATATATCCTAGCACCTTGCCTTGTCTTACACCGAAGGTGCATTTGGCCGGATTGAAGTCTCATGTTGTGGTCTCGAAGGCGACCAAAGAATTTTCTCGTATCAACGAAGTGTCGGGCTATTGGACCTTTGGAATGTATTATCATATCGTCCACATAGACCTCAATTTCTTTGTGGATCATGTCGTGGAACAAGGCTGTAGCTGCCCTCTGATAGGTAGCCCTGGCATTCTTCGGGCCCGAATGGCATTACAAAGGTAGCAAGACGTGCTCCCCAAGGGTGGTGAAGGTTGTCTTGGCTTGGTCTTCCTCTCGCCATTTTGATTTGATTGTAACCGGCAAAACCAACAACGAAGGATTTGACCTCATAATTGGCCGTGGTATCCACTAGCAAGTCAATGTTTGGTAGGGGGAAATCATCTTTTGACTAGCTTTGTTCAGCATCTCTCAAGGCCACGCAAAGATCGGATCTTCCCGTTGGCCTTGGTCACCGTTACTATGTTGGAAAGCCATGTTTGATATTCAATAACCCCGATGAACCCCGCTTCCGAGCATCTTTTCTATCTCCTCCTTCACCTCGCGTACACCATTCGGGCTTAATTCTTCTCGCCTTTGCTTTATCGGCTTGACTTCCGGTCGAGCGGTATCCTGTTCAACTATGGAAGTGGTCGAGGCCAGTGCATATCCTTATAGGACCATGCAAACACATCCACAAATTCCTCTTAGCAACTCAATCGTAGCATCCTTTTCAGCTTCCTTCAAAGAAACTACCAATCAAGGCGTCTCTTTAGGATCTTCCGCAGCTTCCCAAATTCACACTTGTCAAAACCTCTTCGTGCAAACTTGGGCTCGATTTTCCTCTTTCCGAACAACCCGCTTAAAGATTTCTTTAATATATTGTTCATTTAATGTGTTCTGGCTTTCTTTATCTAATGACTCATTATTAACTGTTTTTAGGTTATTAGTTAATTTATCATTAGTTAGAGTGGCAATCGTGGGATACTGTAAAGTTTCATCATTTCATTAAGGACAAAGGGGAATACAAAGATTGGCTACAACTTCGTAGTCTTCAGCGTAAGGCCATCTGGATGACTCTAGAGATTCGAACTCAACAATGAGAGACTCCTGAGGACTTTACATAGGTTGACACAAGGGGACGGGGACCAATCCAAGCTTGGTGATCATTTCCTCCTTCGTGGCGGCCGGACCCGAGAGAGTTTCCCAATTCTTCAAAGCTGGCATTGTGCTGTGGGCCTCATAACTCGGGAATTGCACCGCTTCGTCCTCCTTCCTCAATCATTGCTACCATCTCTTTCGATCGAACCGGTCGATCAGATCCGGCATCCGGACCTCTTCCCCGAATAATCGTTGCATAACAGACCGTCCCAATCATCTCGAAGGGAATTCCGTAGCTTTGCTTTCGGCATTGTCACCAAACTCGCACTTTGGGCCTTCTTGGGCAGCCGGGACCACAAAGGGCAAGCTTCTCGAACTACTCTACTAGGCTTGGCACGCCTTTGAAAGTGTACTCGCTCTCCATGGTAGTGGTAGCCCTGTGTATCTTGGGTAGATCCAAAAACATTCTACTGACAGGATTTGCCTTGGTTCCCCCGAGCTTGTTAAGGTCATGTCGTAACTTCATCCATCCTCTCGCCGGAGTAGGTCTTTGACCTGGGCGCTACCCCGCCGTGTAGGACCTTTTACAAAGTAGTCATCCAAATAAGGACCGAAAGGGAGAGATTTAGGGCCGTTGATCGGGACCCTTCTTGTGGCGCTTTCTCCCCTTTTCCGGCAATTTCCTTTTCTTTCGCAAAGGTCCACCGAGGTGGCCTCATATCCCTGTGTCGTGGTGAGTTTTCTCGTCCTTTTACCTCAATAACTTTGTGAGTTCCTTGCCGATGCTTCCCTGCATCGAGACCAGCAGTGTAGCTCATCCTTCTCATCATCTTCAAGACTCGGAGGGATCTTGTCCCGAGTGATCGTCGATCTACGTTACAAACTTGGGCTTTGGGAGGCTCGACCGTGAAGCCCGTTAGCATGAGACCTTCCTCGTCATGTTTGGATCTCCGTAATAGGTATTCCACCCGTATCAGTGCCCTCCAAAGTGACTAGGTCCCCATAAATGGTTGTCAGATCCCCATCCGAGACGAACTTCACACACTGATGGAGGCTCGAAGCAACCCCCTTGACTTGATGCAGCCAAGGTCTTCCCAGCAGGGCATTAAAGGTGATTGGGATATCGATAACTTGAAATTCCACGGGTACCATCTTTTTGCCAAACCAGAGGTTCAAAGTGGCAACCCCAAGTACTATGCGGGATGTAGAGTCATATGCCTTGACTGTGAGGGAGGAAGGCTTCAGATCTCGTGGACTTGATATCGAGCGTACTCACGATCCTAGATGGGAGGATATTCATTCCTGACTCCATTGTCGACCAAAACCCGAGGGAGACGCCTGTTCATCTAGCCTGGATCAAGTGATGAAGAGGGGCTCATTATGATCGGCTCCGAACTGAGGAAGGTCAAGGTCTGTGAAAGTGATTATGTTTCCGTAGTGGATATTCCCAATCAACTGCACCACATCATCAGGAGTAGCATCAATAGGGACCAGCGCGGGCCGTGCTTTCTTCCAAATTTTTAGCTTGTGGGGGGTACGATGAGGTAAGCAGGGACCACAAAGAGATGTTGGCCTCGAGTTTGTTTCAAACCGGGTGAGCACGGATCCTCCTTCTGGTCCTGGAGTTTTCTGCCTTGGCGTAGGGGAGACGGTCTTCCCCGGGTGCTTGATCTCGCTATCTTTTTATCTCGCCTTGGGGTTCCCCCGGTAGATCTCGTCTTCGATCGGGTCAACAAAGTTGACTTACTCATCTCGTTGCTTCTTGACTAGATTTATTTAATGCCGCCAAGGTCAATCTGGGAGCCTTTAGCTACGGCCACCGGTTCTCGACGAAGCTTAGTAATGGTGAGAGGCCGAGCTTGAGCCGTACCGGTTTCTACCGGGCAGCCTTCCGAATCGCTTCCCAAGTTACTGTGCCCTTTCAACTCGTGGTTGCGTCATTGTTCGGATGGCCCACATGTGACTAAGGCATCTTCCGATTCGTCCTCATAATCATAACCCGCCCGCTCATGGCTATCATACAAAGAAGAGCCGCCGTTCTCGTGGCTCGTGGCCTTTCCTTTTCATCTCCAGATAGTGCAGCCTAATCCGGCTCCTTTTTGTAATACCTCGGCGCTAGAAATGATTATGGCGCTTTGTGCAGTGGGGTACATCGGCATCATGCCCGTGCTCAAGACTTCTCTCGTAGCTAGAATGCATTCGTGGAAGGTGATCTCTTCTCGGGTGATCCCGACAAGGATTGTCACTTTCGCCTCTGGGCGGATTTGATCTGACCATAGTTACTTTCTCATCGGGGAGGATAGGAGTCAGTCTCCCTTTCTCTAGCAGATTTTCAACTATCTGCTTGGACCGGACGTTTGAGAATTCCTCCCCTAAAGCATGGTAAGCAAGTTGTTGAACTCAACGACATCCACGTATTCAAATTTCAGGAAAATTCATGGCTTTTATGTCCTCGGTTTCGTAGTCGTCCTCTGGAGTTTCTTCAATCGGATGACTGTCAGCCTCCATTTCATCATACATCTTTTTTCTTTCCCCTTTGCAAGCAGGGTAACCATAGGTAAAGGATAGACAATGTTTCTGTCCACAGTTTGATGTAGCAGCTCGGTAGATTTGGGTCCAAATGAGGAGTACCCGGAGTCCACTGTCGGGTACAGGAGCAATTAAGAAGGCGTCATGTGGGTCCATGGGTATGAAGGCAACTGGGGAGACATTTAGATTGATAACCCTTTTCGATTCTATGCACTCCTGGTGTGTTCAAGCGGCTCGCAAAGGACCCCGATGCCAGTGATGCCATCTGTTCTAGGGAAGGAAGAAAAAGATCCAATGACGTTTACGAATTCATCATCCGCCGGTTGCTGAAAACCTCCCTTTTCAACCAGTGCTTCAATGAACCTTCTCCATTCACCTGCTAGGTTCTTATAGGGGACATTGTGCTCTAGGATTTCAGATATGTATGGTTCTGCAAGTGGGCTTTGTTTTTCTTCATCCCCTGGAGTATCCGGGCATTGACCACAAGTACATCTTACGAGTAACACTTCGTGGGGGCCCGTCTCTATCGGTATCTGACCCTCATTTTCTGGTGGTCCTTCATCGTCGCTTGCTGACAACCAACCATTGTGTCCGGTTCCCATGATATTATTTCTGGCATGATTGTTCCAGATTGATTCCGGATCTTGGGCCTCAGTTGAATCCTCACTCTCGTCGTCATCATCATCATCACTGTCATCAGAATCATCATCCCATACTACTGGGATTTCGACTGAGAGAGAACGCCTATCAAATCTGTTAGGGGAAGATGGGTGCGTGCAACCGCAGAAATTACCATATGCCCCCATTGTCGGAAGCGGCAACTGCGACTCCGCTTCTCCTCCCAGAAACTGCGGGGGAAGAGTGAGAGGGGGTGGCACGTATTTGACCCCGGGTAGGATATGGAAACCATCCTCTTCTTCTGAATTTTCATCTTCGCTGTCCTTGGGATCGTATTCGGCTTCTCCTAGGACCAACTTGCAGAAGTGTATTAACTCCAGGTGCTCTTCGGCCTCTTTGCTGATAAGCCCCAGCACAGGCGCCCGCCTGAAACCTTTTTGTCCAATCTTCTTTGATTGCTCCAGCCACCTCGTATAAATGGTTTTCTCATGATTTGATCGGAATAGCCCCAGCACTTCATTATCAACTATCCCTTCCTCCGAGAAGTGGCGGGCTTCGTATTCTTGCAAGAAATGGGTAACCTAGGACCAGGGAGGATTGGTCTGTTCATCATTCTCGAGGCTGAAAGGGATTTCGAATTCAGGATCCTCGACAAGATTGGTCATGGGTATTTTGTCAGTCTCCTCATCTTCCTGAGCATGTGAAGGCTCTCCGGCTTTAATCATGTTTACTTGGTTCTGATTTCTTGGAAAGGGATTTTTGACTGTATTAGGCCCCTCGGGGCCTTCCAACTTCCCTTGCTCTATCAATCCATGGATTGCCTTTTTCAGAGTAAAGCAGTTATCTGTCAGATGTCCGTGGGCTTGATGAAAAGCGCAAAACTTAGAAGTATCCACGGGAGCATTCGGATTTCTGGGTTGGAAATTTTCTAAAGGCCGCAGCAAGCCTTCTTTCACCAATCCTCTAAAGATGTCGTTCAGAGGCATTCCGAAGCTTTCGAGGTTTATGACCCGTGGTTTGGGCTCAGCTGGTTTCCTGGGAGCAAAAGGAGTTGCATTATTACATTCCTGCCCTGCGTAATTGATCACCTCTTTACCTTTAGCAGGAGCAGGGACAGTGTTAGAGGGAGGAGCTCAGACTGCAGAAGCGTGTGCAAAGAAATTCTACTGTTGATTGTAAGCCTTTTTCAAACTTAGCCGCGGAGTTAACCATAGCACGCAAGTCTCGAGTAGGGAAGTGGCCGAGGGAGTTTCTCGATGCGGTTTCGTGCACGACCGGGAAGATGTCCAACTGTTCCTCTTCAGAAGGAGGGATGGCCATCTCACTAAGTTTCAGATTCCACCGCTTGTAAAAATCCCCGACATTCTCATCGGGACGCTGCACTGTTGTCTGCAGATCAACTCTATTTGTTTCCCATTCCAAATTGGCATTATACTTTTCTGTGAAAGCGCTGGTGATCTGGTCCCATGTAGCCCTGGCCTCGGGTTTTAAGCGAAAGAACCATTTTAGAGCACTGGATTTCAAAGAGAGATCAAATAGTCACCAACCGCCGATTGGTGCATCCTTTCGCTTTCATTGCCAAGGTATACGTGTCCAGATGAGTTTTTGGGCATGCAGTCCCATCAAACAGGTCCAGATTAGGCATCACAAACTTGTGGGGCAGGGGAACAATGGAGTCCGGGTCCGTAGGTCGGAAGGCAGATTTCTTAGCAGTCAATTCGGCAATCTGCGCTTTCATTTCCTTGTGTTGCTCCATGAACCAGGCCAGGTTAGGGTCTTGTGGTGGAGCCATGGCGTTCAGACCGGTGACTTAGCTAGAGTGAGGAGTTACCACTGGCGGCAGACTGGTGGAAGGAACGGCCGATCCGGGGACATAGGTAAAAACCGATCCTTGGCCCAAATTACCCTGGGGAGCGTGAGTAGGAGCCTGGACATAGGGATAGAACCTTGCAGCTTGCTGTTGACTTTCAATTAGCAAAAAGGGCGGAGGCAGTCCCGATGTAGCCGGATAGCTTGGGTTTCCAGGTTGAGGCTCATAAGTAGGCTTAGGTGCGGGCTGGTGTCCCTGGTTATTGAACTGTATGCCAGGCTGTGGCGAGGGTGCATAACCGAGAGGGTATTGGGGTCCGGGAGATTCTGATGAAACTGGATTAGGGGCTTGGTGGCCCATTGATCCCTGAGTGAGAAATGGGTTTATGGAAGCTGTGTTAGGAGCAGCTGAACTAGCATCATTCTGAGGAGGGGCTCCTGACTGTTGTCCCGAACCAAACTGTGGTGGCATCCCAAACTGTTGCTGCGGCACTCTGAACTGCTGTTGTGAAGGTCCGGCTTGGTCATTTCCAAACTGGGACAGGATCCCAATTTGCTGTGGCATTCCAAGGTACCCCCAACCATGAAAAGACATTCCGTAATGATTTTGCCCCCACTGAGGAACTGCGAACTAATTGGTCACGTCAGACCGCATGGGTGCAGTAGTCTGTAGCTGGGGAGCTAGCTGACCCAAAGACTGAGGAGCATGGGTTCTGGTAATAGTACCATAGGAGGTTGGTGGTGGCATCCTGGAGTAGTCAGGGCGACTGAGAGTGGGATTGGGGTCCTCCTCTTCTTCTACGGTGAAGGTGCCATCTGATTGAGATCGGCGGCCAAACCATGGCTCCTGATAGCTTCCATAAGGCTATTAATCTGTGCTTCCTGTCGCAATCTCATCTGTTCTACTAACTGATTCCACTGCTGTTCTGTCTGGGGAGTCCCGGGAGGCGGAGTGATGTTGTCACCATCGTTACCGTCTAATGCAGACATTCTGAAACCCGGAGTCGAAACAAATGGTGAAGCTGACGATGCGCTTGACTCTTCCCAACTGATCAAAAGGTGGCCCGGCGCCCGAAACCAAGCTTTGTGAGGAGCTGCGGGGGAAAGACACCAGGGTTCAGATATTTGGGAGTGAAGGAGGGTAGGTGTTTAGGCTTAGGGCTCATGCAACATGCAGTTATTTGTTCTTGTTTACTTAAAACGTATTTTATTAAACCTAAGCGGTTGGAAAAGATTGCTCTTCTTTTTCACAAACTACTCTGATTTATGGATCAGTGGGCCCCATCACTACGCCTGCGGACCCTCAACCTGTAACCTCGAACAAGGGTTCCGTAGGGCAAGCAGGTCCCACCGACCGAAAAGAAAAACGATCCTAAAGTCTGGCGGGTAATCTAGTCTTAACGAGCATTCGATGTAAATTACGGACAAAGCTGACGTCAAAGGTCAAGATTATGTCCGGTGAGCTCGACGAAAAGTCGGCATGGCTTGGACTGATAAATGTCTAGAACTGCTCTTGACCCGTCGTCAGTTAAGTCGCAATTAGACATGGAATAATCATTAATCCTTGATGACTCAGTGTTGTGCCGGGGGTCGGTGCATAAGTTGTGCAAGTCAAAGTCAAAGTCAAGGCGCCAGTCAAGATCTGGTCAAAGTCCGTGGCGGAAAACCGGCATGACTTCGACTGATTAGGGTCCCCGAAAGATATTGACTTAGCATGCCGACTAAGGCTTGACCGGCAAGGTGTATACACAGGCATGGCACGACACGGACCAAACTAAAAATCAATCGGGTCTCGGACAAAGTGTGTCACGGACAAGTGCATGGTCGACACAAGGCTCCAAGGGATGTTTGGGTAGTCCCGTGCTCGCACCGAGAGGCGTAATAAGGCCAAACGGGCTGCTACTGGGATTTCCTGTTAAGGACGTAGTGTGCAGCCAGAAGGCCAAGTGCGCGTAGTGTGCGAGCGCCTATCTTCTTTTTCTGAGTAAAATAGAAATTTTTACATGTGTCTTAAAGAGAATGATGCATGCAGAAATTTTGAAAATGATTTTTTTATTTTTTTTTTTTTTATTATTATTTTTTTTTGAAAAAATTTTTTTGAAAGTTTTTTTTTTGAAATTTTTTTTTTTGAAAGTTTTTTTTTTTGAATTTTTTTTTGAAAATTTTTTTTTGAAAGCAAATGAACACATAAGCACATAATTCAAACAAGTTTAAGGAAACGAGTCTGACAGTCAAGATATCGATTCTTTCGGGACAGTCAAAACAACACGAAATGTGCAAAACCAATACACACACAGTACAAATGGTTTCAAATGTCGGGACGGAAGTTTGACCCACAAAAGCTTTTCTTTTAAAAAAAAACAATGATACCGGTACGTGGCTTTGTTAGACCATAATTTATCCCAAGCCCCGGGTTAAGGAGCGGTACAGGAAACTTAATGGTTTCCACCTATATACCAAATACCATTTTTTTTATTATATTTTTCTTTAAAAAAAAAAGATAAAGCTTATTTTTTTAGTCTCCAGCGGAGTCGCCACTGTGATGATGCCACGATTTTTGCGATTTTTTGAAAAATCAAACGGAGTCGCCACGCCGTTTTTTATTTTAAGGGCCAAAACTTTGAAAAATGCCCGAAATTAGAGAAAATGGGTTCGGAGGTCACGTTACACTCCGGGAAGAACGTTAGGGTTCACTCGAAATGCCTAGTAAAACGAGTCTTCCTAATTTAAAACCATTTGTGTGTGTGTGTGTGTGTTTTGCAAAAGGAGTTTTCTGGAAACAAAAGTTTTGACTGGACTGGACTGAAATTTACCAAAATAATGTGCTTCTGTGAGTGAAAAATGACTGAAAAAACAAAATGTCTGTCCCTTACATTCTGGTCCGCGCGGATCAGACCGAGATTCATTCCTGTCCGCGCGGATAGGACAGTAATATTCTTTTTTGGCAGCTTTCCAGTCTGATTCTGTAAATTCCAGAATGTAAACTGGAGTTACAGAATCAGAACTAGAGTTGGCATCAGAAAATGGTAAACAAAAACATTTTTGGGATTTGCATCCATGCTTGTCCCCAATTTCCTTAGGCTTTGATTAGTGATCACTAAACATGATTAGTGGTGATCTACTATATCAAGCCATCCTTAGGGTACATTAGGACTTGAAAGCATTTCATTTGCTTGGGATGGGGAGATTTAACATGAAATAAAGATTTATGTATGAAAGTTAGCTTTAGGTTAAGGGTGTATCAACTTTAGAGTGGATTTCTAAGGTGGTCATTAAGATGACCATCCTTGAGATCTTTGAACTCAATGTATCAACTTCACCCTTTTTGTAACCTATAAACCTTAATGATCTTCATCCATGGAAATTGTTCCAAGGTGAAGATCTTAGGTTAGGAAAAACATTTTTAAAGAAATAAAGACTATTTAGACCTTTTAAAATGGTCATCCACGGAAATGAACTTCAAGGTGACCACATTTTAGGTCAAGAGAGAACTAATGACTTAAAATGAGAATATGAACCATTTAGTGTGATCATCCATGGAGATGAACTCCAAGGTGACCACACTTTAGGTCAAGAGACCAAGTAACAACTAGTTAATGTAAGAGGAGAGACAACAAACTAAGAGAATGTAGATCCTTGTAGAGAATCTTCCATGAAGATGAACTCCATGGAGATCCTCTTGGATCTAGGTCAAGAGATGAACAATGAGCAATTTACATCTTTAAAATGTGGGATGTATGCATGGATGATGGAGATTAAGGTAGGGAGAAGGAGGGTTTACCAATGGTTGTACCCTATCTTCCTTGGATTTGTGTTTGGGACTTGAATTTGATCAAGATTTGTGTTGGGATTTTTGTGTTTTTGTTTGGTGTATAAGCTGTTTTCTGGGTATTTTACGAATATAACAGTAGGGTTTGGATGGTTGGCCTTGTTAAACTGAGAGAGAATGATTTAATTTATAGGTAGATTTTAGGTTGCAAACATATCCGCGTGGATGAGACTGAGTCTCATTCTTGTCCGCGCGGACGAGAGTGTAGGCATGCCTGACTCTGCAGAAAGCTGTTTTGGCTTCTTGCATTTAATGAAAAGTAAGTCAATTTCTTGGAAATGACTCTTCCAATCCGGTTTTTGACCTATTTTTGATATTCCTTTAAGGCCCTTTTTGTTTAAATTGCCTTAGGAAATGACCAAAATGCCCTTAGCTATTTCTCCGACATTGAAGTCGTTAAGTTGGGCATGAAGGAACATTGGCAGTTCAGATTGGGACACTTACACCAGCAGGACCAGCCATTCGACCTCTTAGGTCACTTCCTTTCCATCTTCATAGCAAGGGACCAGTTTCTCTTTGCCATTCCCCAGTGGATTCCGAACTACGGTCATGGCTTGATTCCTCCGGGATACGTAGGTAGCCTACTTTAGGTTCAGCCAATATGTCACATATGACACCCTTCCCCCAGTGGATTCTGAACTACGATCACGGCTTGATTCCTCCGGGATACGTAGGTAGCCTTTCAAAAGGTCCAGCCATCCGACCATATTGGTCACCCCCTTTCTTCATCACTCCTCAGTAGTGTGTGAGCCTTTCAAAAGGTCAAGTTATCCGACCACATTGATCACTTCCTTTATTTGGCGTATCCTCAGCACAGCATGACCAGCCATTCGACCTCTTAGGTCACTTCCTTTCCATCTTCATAGTAAGGGACCAGTTTCTCTTCGCCATTCCCCAGTGGATTTCGAACTACAGTCATGGCTTGATTTCCCCGAGATACGTAGGTAGTCTTCCAAAGGTTCAGCCACTCGACCCCCTTGGTCACCCAATCCCTATCCATCTCGGCAGTTCGTCAGATTGGATTCTTTTATTGACAACCCCACTTGCCTTGCAAGTACCATTGCTGAGGGGCATCTGTAAGTACCCAAATCTGGCTCATGCCTTCCGGTTAAGTTTCCTGGCAATTCCCCGAACTTTCATAAAGTTTAGGGGCGATTCGGGAACTTTTCCAAACTTTCCAAGGGAGGAAGGACCTGCTAGGAATTAAAATTCCAAGCAGGACCTCGCTGGAAAGAAGCCTCTAGCTGCCACCTTGCATGAATCTAGAAACATGCTGACACGACAGAGGATAACGCCGAGCGGCTTATTTTGCCGCAGATTCACGCCGGGCGACTTCTTTATTCACGCCGGGCGGCTTCTTTAGAAAGCACAATGCAGCCTATAAATAGAGGTCTCCTCTATTCATTTTAAGGAGAATTTTCAAGCAGTGTTACTCTGCCAAATTCACACCACGAATTTCCAGAAACTAAAACACTCAAAAACTCACCTCCCTCCTCCATAAATCCCTTTCTAATCTATTCCTAAATAGGAAAATCTCCTTGGGAGATAGAGAGAACCACCATTGGTAATATCTCCTTCCTTTCCCCTTGATATACTCTCATTATATTGCTTTACTTATTATTTGTCATTTATATTTCCATTACTTGTCATTTATATTGATTTATTTCCCTAAAGTTCCTATCTTTGCAATGTAAATCATCATATCCCCCTTTCCCCCACACAAAGGATTCATTGGGGATCCTCTCCCAAGGATGAACAAGGGTCCACAAGTGGCTTGTTCTAGGGAAGATCCACCACATGATGATGTGATGTCCCTTTACTTTTTACATAAAAATGCAATCTTTATTTCCATTATGTCATCCCCCTCCCTTGATCTAGATTTCCAAGGATTGTCCACCTTATGAGGTCTTAAAGGACATAGGAAATGCCATAAAGATCATCCATTTTACTTCATGTCTCTAGTTTAATAATGTTCATTGCGTTATTTACCTTAAAAATACAATCTTTACTTTAAATGTCATTTCCCCCATGTCCCTTAAAGATAGATCACTCTCCGAGGATTGTCTAGTAGCCTTTTAAGGCATGAAAGACATAGGGTGAGTATAAAGATCCAATCTTTATACCCCTTCCCCTAGTCCCCTTGGTTCTTGGAGCATTTTGTGGTGTGGATCAGTGTAAAGACTTCATCTTTACATCGTTTCCACCATTAAAATGTCATAATCGTAGTCCCTTTAGAAGCGGACGGATCTTAGTCCCGACATCTCCGATAATCACTTGAGATGAACATAAATGTCCCTACGAATCTCTATCGTCTCAAGATGTAGGATTGATCGGCAAAGATTCCTCCTTTTCTAAAAAGTCTCATTCTTGGACTTAAAAGGTGTCCCTCTCTCGATCATATGTGACCAAGTCCCTAAAGAATGTTGGTTTAAGACATACCAAGGCTCTTACGCCTACCATGGTTGATTAATCCAACGGGAGGGTAGAAAGAACCCGTAATGATGATCACAAGTCCAAAATGAGCATGGGATCAAAATCCCAAAAACATCAAATCCAAGGAATCCCGAGTTATAACCTACTTATATGGTTTATATGTTTGGTAGATAAACTTGGCACATTCCCTCTCCTTTTCAAATCGCACACACGAGCGCACAAACAAGCATAAACTTCGGATCTAGGAAGACTTGCTTTTGCAAGGCCCCTTGGGTGAACGCAATATGTTCTTCCCAAGGAGTAACTTAACCTCCGGACCCTTATCCTTTTTTTCAAAGTTTTGGCGTGGCGACTCCGTTTTTCAATAAAACTGGTGTCTTCAAACTGAGGTGAATGGCGACCCTATAAAAACGGTTCAATCTCGGGGCCCACATTCACAACTATGGCCCTCCTCACCAAAGCAGATGACATTCTCTGCAAAGCTTTTGCGAGTGCCTTCTCCGGAACAGCCTTGACTTGGTTCCGTGAGCTAAAAAAGGGAAGCATTGACAGCTGGAGGAATATGAGGAGGAAGTTCCTGGATCACTTTGTCACGGCAGGGAGGAGGGAGAAAAGATTTACCGACCTTCCTAACATCGAGCAAGGAAAGAATGAAACCACTCTGAATTACTATAATAGATTCAGAGCTATGGCAGACCAAGTAGAAGAAATCCTGACCGACAGAGAGGTGATTGTCTGCTTCAATTCCGGACTTAAGTCCGGACAATTAATATATGAACTCTTCGCTAGAGAGCCCAAGTCTAAATTCGATTTATTCAATGTGGCATATGCCATAGCCATGGCGGAAGAGAAAAGCAAGAAAAAAATCTGACAAGAAAGAGACAGAAACAACTGGCACCAACTAGGTTTCGAACGGAAGAAGTTACGTACAAGGGCAAAAACGGAACGCGGGGAACTGAAAAGGCTGAGATCTTCACCCCCCTCACCAAACCTATCACAGAAATCATGCAACTGGTGAATCTGCCAAATCCCCGTCCACTCAGTGACCAACCAAAGTACCCAGGTGACCCTTCCAAGCACTGTGATTTCCACAAAGACTATGGTCACAACACTGAGAACTGCTTCGCCCTAAAAAAGATGATCCAAGGGTGGCAAGCGAAAAAGGCAAGAAGCCAGTGATGATGAGGATAAGGATGAAGAAGAAGACAGGCCCCCTAGGGGCTAAACTCCATTAGTTCTCCTAAATACAGTTCTGTCCGTCCTAGATACAACCCCTCATCTCGTCAAATGGCCAGAGCTCGGGGGCCAGCCATGACTTGAGACAAGGAGAGATACGGGATGTGGACGAACCAGTTGGAAGTTGTAGACACTCCATTATGAACCTATCGCAACAGAGTTATACCACTCTAAGTCTCGCCTTTGAGTCAGGAGTAGAAATCCACCATTTCGTCATGTTTCGTTATGTTTAGACTAACGACTGTTAGTTTGGACTAAACTGCATACGAGATAATGAGGGAAGGACATAATTGTCCATTGAGCAGCCTTGTCCCGCGCGAGACATGGCATGTCTCACGCGAGACTAAGCTTCTGCAAGATGTGCAGAATCAGTTTCCTCGTCGATTTCAACCTCTCTTCTTGATAAATCTTATCAAATCCGATTCTCCAATGATATATGAGTTCTGGAAGCTTCCTTGGGAGGAGTCCCAATCCACCTCTACCTCTTAAAACCCCTATAAATACTTGGTGACTTCTAGTATTTCAGAAGAGATTAAATGACAGTTCAGAGGCCCTGACCCTTTGGTAAAAAATACACACTTTGTTGGTTTCTCTCCTTGAAAGATTGCTGCAAAAACACCCTTAAATAAACACTTAGATTTGTTTATCAACCTTGTTGATCAACAAACATCAAGATTCAAGTCTAGGATCGATGCGAAACTCTATCCGAATCTCTTCTCAAATCGAAGGTAATCTTCCTTCATTCTTTTATTGTTCTAATTGATTATTAGAGTGGTATAGCATATTGAATCTAGGATCAGCCTAGAGCCTCTCCAAATCATGGAGACGGTCTCGAAGCAATCGATCATATATTTCGTTTAACCTAGTTAAATGGATGTCTTTATCTATTTATTAAATTGTTATTATTTGAAAACCCCCCTTTTGCAAGACCGATCTCCGGATTGGGTGGATGTGGTGCTCCTTGACCTTCCAAATCAATCACTTAAGCCCCCGAACCTAAAATATTTTAAAAATTATTTTTCTATATTTTCATCAATAATATAGGTGGCGACTCGAAAACAAAAAATAAAAAGACAAAAAGCGAAAATTCCGCGAAGCGCTACAGTTTGGCGACTCCGCTGGGGAATTATAAATTTTAAGTGGCTTAGACTTGCGTCAATAAGGGGGATTTTCAAATAAAAATCATTTTCTTATTCAGTTTCAGGCTAGACTCGCACGAGACAACTCTTTGTCCCGCGCGAGACAAAGCTTCGGTATTCTGTGTGTTTTCTGGTTTCCTTGTTCGTCTCGAGGTCCGAGATAAGATTTGAACATGCAAAGGGGATTCCAGATTACATTATCTGCAGAGTTCTTTCATCTTAAGGCCTCCATTAAGATGTAGGACTCAAAACCGTTTATTGTTTGAATATTGCTCTTTATTTGAACTGCGTGCGATTGGGTTTTTGATTAAAGTCCGGTCCAAGGAGGATTCGGGAGTTGTAACTTTAAATTTATTATTTCTCTTTCTATCCTTTATGTGGAACTACGACTGCCTGAGTCTTCCTGAATTGGGAGAATCGTAGGCAACCACTTGGTGCGGCCATTATCTGTTTTCTTTTTATTTTCAAAAAAAAATATATATTTTTCTCTATCACCTAGATTGGCTCTCACACACGCGCACTCATATTATATTTGTCATTACACTACATACCCTTGATAAACCCGGGACCCACACTAAGGACGGATGACGGTGACTACCTAGTCTCCGGTCTCTCCGAAGTTGGATCATCCCACTCCGCGTATTCAATCCACCTAGATTGTCATATCGCGGGGAGCCTAGCCTTCAAGCCCTGCATCGCCACATATCATGTAGAATATTTTCTAGGATCACTCCGTGACCGGTTGGTTTTGACTCGGTGATCTTTCCTGTCTTTGACCAAAATAAAGCCAAATGTGAAATTGACCATAAGGAAGGACTCGAAAAAGTCCATTCGGAATGACCCTTTCGGATTTGTCCCTTCAAGAAAGAAAAAAAAGCATAGTCCCGTTAAAAGAAAAAATCCTTCCGGTCAATCTTACATGGCTTTATTTTACAAGGATTGGTCTGATTACTTAGTCGTTAGGTTTGGATAAAAACCTTAGAAACCCCTCAAAACGGATTCTCCGTTCCGACCAAAATTTAAGGTTAATAAAAATCAACTTTCCGTGTGGTTGTCTCGCGCGAGACTGCTTATTCCGCGCGGGACAAAGTCTCTGTTTGATGTGCTGAGCCTGACCCTTTAAGCCTTCTTCCGACTCGTTGGAGCTAGATTTGATCTTGACACAATCTCTGCCTCTCTCTGTCAGTTTTTCGAAGTTGCATCAGCCTCCAAACTCCCAACACAATGTCTACCGAAAAGTACTTCGTCATCGAAAGGGATCTTGAATAGCAAACTCTGCGAGACATGACCAAGTCTCTCATCGCTGAGATGGAACATGTGGAAGGTTGGAAAGAAGCCTTAGATCTACCTACCACCCGGATTGCTAGGGATTTTCGAAAGATGGAAAGTGACTCCGACAGTGAGCAATCATGCGCTCAAAAAGAGCTAAGTAGCATCAAGACTCAGCTTGCCAATACCGTGCAACAAATTGAAATTAATGATGCATGGTATGATAAAACAAAGATGCTAATCGAAGCACTCGAGGAAGTCAAGGGGGAACTCAAGGCTATGACTCATAAATAAAACGCACTCGAAGCCCATATAGAGGATGATGTCGATGAAAGAGTTAAGTACTGCCTCAGTACTCTCTACCGTGATCTTAAGGAACAAATGGAAGAAGACTACCATTCTCAGCATAACACCATTGTGCAATACTATGAGAACCGCATCCGAGACCTCTCTGCTTAAGTGACTAAACCAAGAAAAGGCGGCATAGTTTGGAAGAGTTAGAACAATGAGAGATTTTTTCGTTTTTAGTCATTTTCTTTTATTCGCAAGAAAAGCAAATGGTAGCTTAGTTTAGATACTACTTGCCTAAAAACCTCATTTGTGGACAAGAGTATCAGTTTCCTTTCAATAATAGTTTAGTCAGTATTTCTTATCTCTACATAGCACTTTTGATTACTTATTCAGTGGTTTTGAAATTGAGAAAGATAGTACCGTTAACGTCATCCAGACTTGCAATGAAAATGACTACTCCAAAACACTTGGGTTTTCTGGAAACCTTCCTGTTTTGAGAATGATGCAAGAAAAAGGGTACTTTCCAGGCTTGGGACTTGGCAAACACTTGCAAGGGATAACAGAGCCACCGCTTGTTCCCCCACCGGACACAAAGCATGGCCTAGGATACATCCTTGTCATCCATGATGAAAGTGAAGAAGAAGAGAATACCCTTATTCTAAATAAGTGGGAAGGAACCGCATACAGAAGTCACAATAACCCAAAGACCAAGGACTGCAACCTAAAACCATACCTAAAGATGCTCAATGGCTATTTCGTTCGAGAAGGGGAAGACGTCCCATACTTTATCTTTTCAGAACCATGGACTGACGATGAAGGAAAGCGCCATCCGGGCTTTGAAATCTTCAACGACTGTGACGCTTCTTCAGACGAAACAGAGCCTGTCCCGCTATTCCTTAAAGATTCGTGGGGCATGAAAGACGAAGCGACCAGCAAATTGGACTTTGTGTTGGGAGAAGACATGCTGTGATAGTTCGAGAACCTGTGCCGGCTAGAAGACAGCCAGATCCATGCAATATCCAAGGGGGACGCTTCAACTATGCATTACACGAAGCTAATCCAGAAATGTGATGAGCCAATTCTAAACTGGCACATCGCCGGGGGACCAGTTGTTGATGACGACTTCATGATCAAAGAGCTTGGTTGTACTCCCCATCCCCGCAGGAAGATAGGCCCTGTAACTTTCACATTAGAGTCAGGCTCCCCCTCTGATGAACTCACTCAAGAGGAAATTGAGGCGATGGCAGAGCATGTATTCCCCCACTTGCTAACATCGTGAATGATGAATTAACTAATAATAATCAATATAACGAACAAGTTAATAATGAATCATATGATGAGATAGATCAAGAAAACGAACAAATTTTAAAAGAATTAGCAAAGCAAGTAGGTCGTTGGGGAAAGAATGGCCCTGTTAACAATGAAGAAATGCAAACAGTTAACCTTGGGACGGCAGAAGACCCCAGAGAAACCAAGATCGGCATCTTCTTCAAGGGGGAAGACAGAGAGACCCTAACGCAGCTCCTCAGAGAATATGTTGACGTTTTCGCTTGGTCCTACAAAGATATGCCAGGGTTGAACAGTCGATCATAGAGTACAAGATACCGCTGCTACCTAAAGCCAAACAGTCAAACAGAAACTGCGCAGAATTAAGCCTGAATGGTCCATGCTGGTGAAAGAAGAGATCATGAAACTCCTGAAAGTAGGATTCATCAAGGTAATCGAATACCCAGAATGGTTAGCCAACACAGTACAGGTGGCCAAATCAAATGGGAAGATACGAGTCTGTGTTGACTTTAGAGACTTGAACAAGGCATCCCCTAAAGATGACTTTCCATTACAGAACATTGACATGTTGGTCGACGCTACCGCAACTTACGAGGTCCGATCATTCGTGGATGGTTTCGTAGGATACAACCAAATCCTCATGGTAGAAGAAGACCAACACAAAATAGCGTTCACCACACCTTGGGGAACGTTTTGTTACACGGTCATGTCATTTGGTCTAAAGAACGCAGGGGCTACATATCAGAGGGAAGTCACGACACTCTTTCATGATATGATCCACAAGGAAATAGAGGTGTACGTGGACGACATGATTATCCACTCCAAAGGTACAGATGGTCAGCACTTCGTAGATCTCAGAAAATTCTTCAATCGACTGAGACATCACAAGATGAGGCTAAACCCCGCAAAATGCTCATTTGGGGTGGTCAAAGGAAAAGTCTTGGGATATATGGTCACCGAACGTGGCATAGAAGCAGATCCCGCCAAGATAAAGGCTATCATAGACATGCCACCTCCAAGAACACAGAAAGAGGTGAAAGGTTTCATGGGCAGACTCCAATACATCAGTCATTCATCAATCGACTGACTACAATATGCGATCCTATCTTCAAGCAACTTAAGAAAAATGCGCCCCAAGAGTGGACCGAGGAATGTCAAGAGGCATTCGAAGAAATTAAGCACTACTTTACTTCCCCACACATCCTGGTTCCACCGCACAAGGAAAAACCCTTGAAACTTTACCTCACGGTTACTGACATTGCGCTAGGGGCAATGCTTGCTCAAGAACATCCAGCTTCCCACACGGAGAACGCTATCTACTTCGTCAGCCGTCGATTCCAAGGCAGTGAAGTCAACTACTCTCCACTCGATAAGTCTTGTGCTGCACTCGTGTGGGTAACACAGAGACTAAAACACTACATGGAAGCCTTCCCGATTCGTCTCATCGCACGAATGGATCATCAGAAGTACATCCTAGATAAATCCGATTTGTCTTCGCGCCTGGCCAAATGGTATTTCATGCTCCCGAGATACAATATCACTTACGTCACTCAGAAATCCGTCAAGGAGAGTGTATTCGCAGATCAGTTAGCCGAATTCCTTGCGACGAAGTGAAGGGGGAAGACCCGCGATTCCCTGATGAAGACATCATGAGTATAGAGGACGAAAATAAGTGGCAACTATTTTTTGATGTCGCAGCCAATAAGAAAGGATATGGCATTGGAATGCTATTAGTAGATCCTGACGACATCTATACTCCACTAGCAATACGTCTTGACTTTAACGCCACTAATAACACTGCCGAATACGAAACTTGCATAGCAAGACTCGAAGCAGCCCTAGAACGCAACGTGACCGAACTCGAGGTATTTGGGGACTCCCAGTTGATCATCAATCAAACACAGAAGAAGTGGAGGATCCAAGATCCAACCCTTCAAAGATACAATGCCCACCTCCAAGAGTTGGTGCAACAATTCCAAGATGTCTCATTCCACTATCTCCCCAAATACAAAAATCGATTTGCAGATGCTTTGGCTACGCTCGCTTCCTTGATCGAAATCCCTGCAGGAAAGGCAGTAAAACCTTAACTCGGCGAGCAACTCCTGCCTATTGTGTCGTCATAGACCTCCATGACTGCAAAGACAAGTGGTTATCCGAATGCATCACCATTGAGGGCTCCAATAAGAAACCATGGTCTATGACATTTGGCATTTCATCCTAGATGGAACCTTCCCGCCTGAGGCCGATAAGAAAACTCAGGTTGCCCTTAAAAGACTGGCAGCCAACTACGTCATCATTATTGACCGACTATTCAAAAAGTACTCCCAGAGGAACCTCCTATGTGCCACCGAAGAAGAGGCCCAAGAAATAATGGATCATGTTCATCAAGGAGTATATGGAACCCACATGAGCGGAAACATGCTCGCCGAGAAAATCATCAGACAAGGATACTTTTGGTTAACCATGGAAGCAGACTGCACCAACATGGTCAAGAAATGCCATAAGTGCCAGATACACGCCAACCTTCAACATGCACCACCTTCCCTGCTATATCCTATGACATCTCCTTGGCCATTCTCTACATGGGGCATAGATGTGATTGGAAAGGTCACACCCGCAGGAGCCAACGGGCACTGTTTCGTTCTAGTAGCCATCGACTATTTCACTAAATGGATCGAGGCCGCCTCCTACAAACTCTTGAACGCCAGAAAGGTAGCAGAGTTTATCAAACATAACATCATTTGTCGATATGGGATGCCGCAAGAGATGATATCCGATAATGGCTCCTACTTTGAGAAAGAAACCGACCACCTCTTGACAGAGTACAAAATCGTCAGGCACAAGTCATCTCCCTACAGGCCTCAAACGAATGAAGCAGTTGAAGCCGCAAATAAAACGTCGAAACCATCATCAGGAAAATGGCAGTCACTGGAAAAGATTGGCCTAACGAACTACCTTTCACACTTTGGGGATACCGCACCTCAGTCTGAATAGCCACTGGCGAAACTCCATACGCCCTCACATACGAAATGGAAGCCGTTCTACCTATAGAGCTGGAAATACCTTCACTAAGGGTTCTCCTAGAAAACCAAGTGAATGAGGTCGACTGGTTAGAAAACAGATACGAAGAGCTAGCCTTGCTAGACAAAAGGAGATGGAGAGCAGCCGAGCACACTCAAGCCTACCAAAGAAGAATGGAAAGAGCTTTCAACAAAAAGGTCAATAAAAAGGAACATAAGGGTCGGCGACCTAGTTCTCCGCGAACACCGCCCTGGACCTTTTAACCCTCTAGGCAAGTGGGGACCGAGATGGATAGGACCCTACATCGTAAAGAAGATATTCTCTGGGGGATCCCTTCAGCTGGTGGACTTAGACGGAGATCAACTACCGAAGTCGGTCAACATGGACAAGCTCAAGAAGTACTTCGCGTGACTTGGCCCCTTAAAAATATAAAATGCTCGCTAGGTCGAAAATTCCAAAAAGGGACGGCTTAGGCAAAAAATAGAGATTGCACGAGAAAAGAAGCCCACTAGATTGAAAAACCTAAAAAGGCGGTCTAGGCAAAAGCAAGGGTATGCATTGAAAAAAAAGGGGGGGCTTTGTCTCGCGCGAGACTACCCTTCGGTCAAAAAACGAATTTTTGTCAATTTCTCTCAAAAATGAACTACGTCGACCTGAGCCTCTTATTTAATTGTTGTAAAAGAGGAACGTAGGCAGCCTTCGGGTTCAGTCATATCAAATAATAAAATCAAATCTTATCCTTGTATTAATTGAATGCATTTGTTGATAACAAAAGGAAAATTCTAACGACAACGACTTACTTGCTAAGCTAAAAATCTTGAAAAAAAATCATATAACTAAAACTATTGATCTATCAAAGCAATCTCTTTGTACTCTCTAGGATATAGCCTTTCATTGACTTTGTAGGCCGGCGGACGTGATCGCTACCGTCATCTCGATCTCTCTTGCGATTTGGGCCCTTCGAGGAAGAACATCCATAAGGGCGAGTGAAAACAGACTTCGAAAGCCTCTTAAATACGTGGGGCCTATCCAAAGCTTGAATCTTTCCGGGAAGACCGCTACCTCTTCTCTCATACCAATCCCCATCGAGGAAATCTTGGGTTGGATCAGTACGTACATTGGCAGGATCAGATTGAGCCTCGCTCCTTCTCAAAATGCTGCTCGTCACAAAGGAATCTCCTAACAGTGAAAACCGCAAATCATCAACCTTCTCCGCACTTGGATGACCACTATGGAGGAACCAATCCAAGTACTTATCAGATAAGAAGACACTCACATCAAAACTTTGAAGGTTCGTCCAATGATCTCGACTGGTACCTTCGCTCCAAGCCTGAGCTAGCACTCTTGCAAACTCCAAACCAATATAGGACACTTCACGAGAGGCGCCTTCAAAATTATAAGTGTCCTGTTGTTGACCAAATTAGCGAAGAACCCGCTTGGGAAAGTAGAAAGAGGAATCTCGGAAGCCTGGAAGAACAACCCTGTCAAAACCCCTGGTATGGAAACATATTTGTTCAATCTCCAAAATGGTGGACACCAAATGATATCTGTGGTAGTGGCCTTTGCAATAAATTGAGCCCACTCATCCTCCGATAGATCCTTGATCAAAAGCTTCCTCATTTGATACATAAACGAGGAATAATCCAACAGAGGAGCTACCAATTTAAGATGTTCCCTGAGCCAAATAGTCAACAAAAGAGGACTCCCTTGAGTCATGGCACTAGTCTTATGCAGCTCATCAAGACCATGAAGGGTCTCACCCAATACTAACGGAATGATGTTCCTAGAACGCTTCCTAGCCTGCAGAACGATCTCCACCAATTGGGAGTCAACCAAGCCACCCCTGCATGTGAACAATACATCTTCGAAAAGAGAAAGGGCCAAGAAATTTCGTTTGTAAACATGGAAGGCCTCATCATCCAAATCTCCACCAAAATATTTGGGAAAAGAAGAGCAATCTACCCATCTGCGGCGAACCAACTTATAGCAAGTATCAAGGGGGATCCCTAACAATTCGTTCAAAGCTTCTGAATGATTCCTATCGAACTTAGGAACTGCAATCTCGCCGGTCAAAGGCATATCCAAGATAATGGCAAGTATTAAGAGAAAAATTAAAGAGATGAATGGAAGGGTCCCAAAATCTAGCAGCGCCCTGCAGAAGATTCCAATCCGGTTGGAGGTTCTTCAAAGTAAAAAGGATTCTGAATCCAAATTCTGAAATAAACTTATTGCGAGATCGATTATGAAACTATCTTAAGAAACTCCTTGATGCTTGCTCAAAAGCTTGAACTGCTTCGGGTGGCAAAGAAAAATCATCAACAATCATGGACGTTGGGACGATCTCCTTGGAAGCCATGGATCAAAGGGTTGAAAAAGAAGGCAAGAATTCAACCCTAACAGAATATCTCTAGAGTCTTAGAGGCTGGAATGAGGTATTTGACCGGACTACATGTGTTTATATAGGGAAAACTGACAGAATCCTGTTCGAAGAAGAGGAGAACTCCTGCCTGGGTAGCGTGTCTCGCGCGAGATGCCTTGTCCTGCGCGATACAATCCTTCGAAAATTCCTGCAGCCCTCCGACACAAATAAACAATCTAGCCCCGACTTGCCGAAACAAGTCTCAAAACCTGCAAATACATTCCTCGTATGCAGCTCATGCACCAAAACCAGGCTCAAAACCTTGCCCAGATTAGGCCATTTCTTTCCTCGTGGACATCACACAGAAGTCGAGAAAGTTAAAAAACTAATTAGACCTAGGATTAGGACATAAGAAAATTTTTGTTGTTATGCATCTACTTACTAACAGGTACAGAAAAGAAAAAGATGTATGGGCCAATCCGGCCAATATTTACAAGTTTCAAGAAATAAATGGGGGAGCAAAGGGGGACTATGCCATCAAATCTCCTGAGCTGCCAGCACCTCCATTATCACCACCTCTGGGGCTACCATCCCTCCTTGATCGCTTGGCTCCACAAGTGGGAGTCACTGCAGAGGCTATCATTGACGCCGTCGAAGCCTCCTTATGAAACAGATTCTCAGACAGATTCGACACCATGGCCATCAAGCCGGCCATCCTACTCGCTCCACAGTCATAATCCGCCGCGGACATGATGACCTATTAACAAAGAGAGATACTCAGAAGAAATCGGACATATACACATATATGGACGATACGAGAAACGCTACAAGCAGGAAAAGAATGTACCGAAGATGCATGGTGAGGGCGACGATAACCCTCAGGAACCTGATCCGGGATCAAGATATGGACCGTCATCTCAGCAAAAGCCCGATTCAGAGCCCCGACAGGTGAATCGTCAAATCAAAAAGCCCGATCACATGCCATATGGACCGTCATCTCAGCAAAAGCCCGATTCAGCGCCCTGACAGGTGAATCGTCAAATCAAAAAACTTGGTCCCATGCCATATGGACCGTCATCTCAGCCAAAGCCCAATTCAACGCCCAGACAAGTGAATCGTAAAATCAGAAAGCCCGATTCAGCGCCCTGACAGGTGAATCGTCAACAAAAAGCCTGATTCAGAGCCCCGATAGGTGAATCGTCAAATCAAAAAGCCCGATCCCATGCCATATGGACCGTCTTCTCAACAAAAAGCCTGATTCAGAGCCTTGACAGGTGAATCGTCAAATCAAAAAAAAAAGATCGGTCCCATGCCATATGGACCGTCATCTCATCAAAAGCCCGATTTAGAGCCCCGACAGGTGAATCATCAAATCAAAAAGCCCGGTCCCATGCCATATGGACCGTTATCTCAATAAAAGCCCGATTCAACGCCCAGACAGGTGAATCGTCAAATCAAAAAAGCCCAATTCAGTGCCCCGACAGGTGAATCGTCATCCCCAGCAAAAGCCCGATTTGGAGCCCAGATAGGCGAATCGTCACAAAACCAAAAGGATGCAAAGGACCGGACAGGTAAGCCTTTGTTTTCTAACATTTTCTCCACAGGTTCGGAGCCAAGACAGGCGAATCTTCAGACAGACAGGTATATTCAGAATTGGGTCTTGATTTGATTCCTCAGTATGAATTTGCCTTTTCGATAATAAAATCTCTTTGATTTTTAAAATGATTTTCAAAATACCTAAAGCAGTCTTTTTTTGTTTTAGAGTCGAACTGCGTTATGGTCTGATTCTCCGATAGAGATACGTAGAAAGCCGTGCGGCTCGATCATCCCGATGTCCAGAATGATGTCTTTTCTATCGACGACATGACTTCTTCCATAAGACTTATCGCCGAGGGGCTCTGTAGACACCCCATTCTGAACCTATCGGAGCAGAGTTATACCACTCTAAGTCTCGCCTTTGAGTCAGGAGTAGAAATCCACCATTTCGTCATGTTTCGTTATGTTTTGACTAACGACCGTTAGTTTGGACTAAACTGCATACGAGATAATGAGGGAAGGACAGAATTGTCCATTGAGCAACCTTGTCCCGCGCGAGACATGGCGTGTCTCGCGTGAGACTAAGCTTCTGCAGGATGTGCAGAATCAGTTTCCTCATCGATTTCAACCTCTCTTCTTGATAAATCTTATCAAATCCGGTTCTCCAATGATATTTGAGTTCTGGAAGCTTCCTTGGGATGAGTCCCAATCCACCTTTACCTCTTAAAACCCCTACAAATACTTGGTGACTTCCAGTATTTCAGAAGAGGTTAAATGACAGTTTAGAGGCCCTGACCCCCTGGTAAAAAATACACACTTTGTTGGTTTCTCTCCTCGAAAGATTCCTGCAAAAACACCCTTAAATAAATACTTAGATTTGTTTATCAACCTTGTTGATCAACAAACATCGAGATTCAAGTTTAGGATCGAGGCGAAACTCTGTCCGAATCTCTTCTCAAATCGAAGGTAATCTTCCTTCATTATTTTATTGTTCTAATTGATTATTAGAGTGGTATAGCATATTGAATCTAGGATCAGCCTAGAGCCTCTCCAAATTATGGAGACGGTCTCGAAGCAATCGATCATATATTCCGTTTAACATAGTTAAATGGATGTCTTTATCTGTTTATTAAAATTGTTATTATTTGAAAAACCCCCTTTTGCAAGATCGATCTCCGAATTGGGTGGATGCGGTGCTCCTTGACCTTCCAAATCCATCACTTAAGCCCCGAACCCAAAATCTTTTTAAAATGGTTTTTCTATATTTCCATCAATAATATAGGTGGCGACTCGAAAACAAAAAATAAAAAGACGGAAAGCGAAAATTTCGTGAAGAGCTACAGAAGTGAGATACTAAATGGTCATAAAGACAACAATGATACAGTTCTGTCCGTCCTAGATACAGCCCCTCATCTCATCAACGGCCAGAACTCGGGGTCCAGCTATGACTTGAGACAAGGAGAGCCACGGGACGCAGACGAACCGGTTGAGTTGGCTATCCCTACAATGATACAGTTCTGTCCGTCCTAGATACAACCCCTCATCTCGTCAGCGGCCAGAACTCGGGGGCCAGCTATGACTTGAGACAAGGAGAGTCGCGGGACGCAGATGAACCGGTTGAGTTGGCTATCCCTACAACAATGAAATCCAAATTCAAAGTATAGCAAGAGCAGAGCACAATCATTAGTCTAGTCTGTTTTGATGTAACATGTTAATCTTTGTTAGTATTTTACTTTTCTAGCAAGGTAGGATTGTAGTTTGATGTAATCAGTTCAATATATGAAATTTACTTCTTCAACATGCAAGTGAATTACCAAGACAACACTTGAAGATGAGGAAAGCCCTCCTCGGCCTTCGAAGGGGCAGGCTCCCTCCATTAAACACCCAAGACCCAGGACTGAGCGAGTTCCTCCTCGTCATGGATAGGTGAGACCTTAAACATCTAAAACATATGTACGAGTCATCTTCCTCGGCATAAGGTAGATGAAAAAGAAGAAATCCTAACGTCTTGACGAGGAAACCCCTCGGCTCTAACGACTACAGGCAAAAACATCTAAAACCTATGTACGAGTCATCTTCCTCGGCATAAGGAGATGAAAAAGAAGAAAGCCTAATGTCTTGACGAGGAAATCCCTCGACTCTAATGACTACATGAAGAACCATCTAAAACCTATGTACGAGTCATCTTCCTCGGCATAAGGAGATGAAAAAGAAGAAAGTCTAACATCTTGATGAGGAAACCCCTCGACTCTAACGACTACATGCAGAACCATCTAAAACCTATGTACGAGTCATCTTCCTCGGCATAAGGAGATGTAAAAGAAAAAAGCCTTACGTCTTGACGAGAAACCACCTCGGCTCTAACGACTACCGGCAGAACCATCTAAAACCTATGTACGAGTCATCTTCCTCGTCACAGAGAGATGACAAAGAAGCAACCACCAATTATACCAAGGAAGTCTCCTCGGCCAAATGACCTAAAACGGGCAAAATCGCCGTGTTTAAGACTAAGTAAGCATCCTCGTCTTAAGACCATCAAAGGTGAAGTACGAGGAAGACCTTCCCCGACTTCCCTTAAACGGGATTGTACTTGTGCGAAAACCACAAACAAGCAGTTCATATATCAAAGCAGTAAAGAAATACGATGAAGATTAAAAGGAAAGCAGTTCATTGATATTCAATGAAATAAAGTACAAAAGTTCAATACCATTACATCCAAAACGAGAAAATTCTAATTATTAGAAGACCTAAAAAGATCCTCCTTATCGGCTGCAGGATCAGGGATGATGACCTGCTGAGTCTGAGCCTCCGTTTGAGCTCTACTACTGGCTAGCTCCTCCGCATTAGCGTCTCCCTCATCCTCGGCACTCAGGCCGTCGTCCGCAATCCTTTCAATAACGGCGTTGATATATTGGGGATCGACAGCAGGAGGAACCCAAGCAGGATGGCCAGCTTCCTCGTCATTTGCAGCAATTACGCCTAGAGCATACTTAGAAAAGGGGACGAGGTAATGAAGGGACCTGGCCACCTTGTCATAAAAATCTTGGGTGATAAGTCGGGCGAGCTTCTCCAGATCTATGCCGAGGGACGTATCAGCCATGATTCTCCTTGCCAGATGCAAGTAACCATCAGAGAACATTGTGGCCGTCTCCTCGGCTATAACATCTTGGAAGGCCGAGCTAGCCTTATACTCTGAGAGAGCATCTTCAATCTCTAGAGGCAAGCTGGCTTCCATCTCTTTAAGTCGGGCTTCAGTCACCTCGGCCTCCTCCGACTTGGCTTTGAGCTCAGCCTGGAGCCCCTCAACAACGGCCTGCCCGGCCCTAGCCGCTTCCTCGGCCTTGGCACGCTCCACTTCGGCGTCCTTCTCAGCCTTGGCCTTGCCCGCCCTCTTTGCTTCAAGATTCTCCCTCAGGGACCTCAGCAAGCCTGCCGCCTTGGCCTGCTCGGCCTCATTCTTCTTCACCAGATCCTCCAGTTCTTTCAACATTAGATCCACGGCCTTGTTCTGGATGGCCTCATAAGCAGTAATAGTGGCAAGCTACAGCAAACATGAGTAAAATGTCAGTATTACAAGGACAAGATAAGACTAATAGATGAGTTACGAAGAAGCATACCTCGGCAGCGAGAAGGCCCTTCCTGTTAGCCATATACCCCTTGTTCTGCTGGGTCACCACCATATGCGCAAGCAGGTCCTCGTCCATATCCTAATGGACCACTGCTCGGCCTAGCCTAAGCTTAGGAATAGTTCGAGCTAACACATCCAATCCCCTCATGGTGGGGTGGAGTGCCAACTTTCTTACAACCTTCTCGGCGTCAGGATAAGTCATCACCGTACGGGCAGTAAGCTCCTGAGGAGGAGCGTCAGCAGCCTTCTTCGAGGGAGGTTCCCCGACAGCAGGATCCGTGCTTGGACGTTTTTGGCCTGAGGACCATCTGATCAGGGCGGTCTCCTCGGCCACAGACTGGGTGACATTCCTCACAGCCTCCTCGACTTCCATAGTTGGTGTTTGGAGGCTATGCCCCTCTCCAGTTGGAATTCTCTGCTCGTCACGAGCCTCCTCGTCAACTCCTCCCGGCGGTTTTAGGGGCAGTGCCGCTACTTCCTTTGTAGAAAGGATCACTTGGCGACAAGTGGCATCCTCCTGCCTTTTGGAGATGGCTGAAGATTTGGAAGCATTCCTCTTATTTTTCAGCACGACAAAGGGGGTCAAGCTTTCTCTGAGACATCTCTTCCTCCTGCTCGGGCGTCAAATCTGCATATACGAAAAAGGGAGCAATTAGCACACAGTATGAAGAAAGAAACAAAGAGGAATTTTTTTTTACAAATATGAAGTGAAAGAATTACAGTCGACGACACCATCCACTGTTAGGCACTGGTCGTCATGGAGTCTACAAAAATCACAGTTGGCATGAAAGACCAACCCTGGATGAATCCTCCAATCCGAATATAAGTTGCCTCTGGTGACAGGAACGATGGGAGCTACCTCGTCTATGGGTCCAGGTATAAGGCCGGCCTGGACATAGTACCTAGGATCACTCTCTAGAGTGGACCAACATAAAGTACCCACCTCGACAAATCGATTCAATCTCTCTATCAGCTGGTCACTCCACTCAGCTCTCCACACTACTTTGGGCACACCGGGCAGCTTAGAGGGAGAGGGGAACTCAAAGCCTTGACGGCTCTCTACTCGAATAACATGGGTGTTCCACCCAGCTACCTTGCTCGATATGGGGAAGATGAGTTTTGGCTGATTGGGATCACTCCTAATCACTATCAGTTGGGAATCAGGCTTATATCTAAAGGTAAAAAAATGATGAAAGGTCGATTGGCATGGTTCAAAGCCTAGACTACGACACAAGACAACGAAGCCGACGAGGAATCTCATAGCATTGGCCCCTAGCATAACCGGGATAACTTGCATATCCTCTAAGAATTCATTTATAAATGGATCTAAGGGAAGACGAAGACCCTGTTGAAATTGTTTGTAGAAGAAATTGACGTGATTCAAGCTATAATAGAAGTCAGTAGCAGCCTCCTCGGTTTCAAAGGGGATCCAATGAGAATAACTTAGACTGTACTCATCCCTCGACACCCCCATACTTGGTATAAATTTCTTCTATCATTGGCTCCTCGACCTTAATTGGTCTTGGTCTAGGAGTATACGTCCTACCTCGGCTATTCCTCCCTCGGCCTCTCCCTCTCTGGCTTCTTGAACTCTCTCCCTCGTCAAAGGCATCCACAATGTTTGATGACGTCGAAGGATCTGATTGACGGGAGCATTACTCCCTCGTCTGGCCATATCTACACAATGAAACAGATAGGGTCAGAAATTGGGCATGGCATATGGAAGACGAGGAAGGAGAAGAATAACCCTCCTCGTCGTACGACCAAGGTCGAGGAGGGAACCTTACCCAGCAATGGAGGACGCTCCAACGGATTGCACTTCAAGTATAAAAGGTTAATGTGATCAAGGATCTCAGAAAAACCATGAAATACTACCATATTGGGGGAACCCTCATCTACACGGTTAATTTTGAAGCGGCTTGGATATCGTACGTCTTCTCTAGGGTTTTGGTACCTCGTCAATATCTCCCCTATCTCTCCTAAACTCAACATCAACCAGGGGTCGTCAGTTCGCCGGTAAACTCTCAGATTACTGTTATGGTATACATACGAGGAGTGGGGATTACTCCTCCATGTCCTTGCCATTTCTAAATACGAGGAGGGATATAGGTTTCAACAAAACTCAAGAAAAAGCTTCAAATAACCAACAATGGTGGTTTCTCAAAACACAAACATCCAGAAACCCAAAAAACAAGTTAAAATGCAGAAAATAGCGAATGGAGAATAAGTTATACCTTAAATCGAAGATTGATGAAGATTGAATGGACAAATCGAACAAGTGTGAGAATCTGGGCACTGGATTCAAGAACACAAGAGGGCACTTAAACCTTGCTTTGGCTCCTTCAAATTCACGGGATGATAAAAAAAATGAAATTGTAAAGGGATTTTGTTTTTATACCCTCAGATACGGGTCAGACGCCGTTCTCTCTCATTACATTAAATGCAGTAGTGGGTTCCCAAGAGACGTGTCAGACATTGTGCACGGTGCCCCATCATTATACAAATTAAACAGTAGACAGATGAAGCGACGCTCGCCACGTTGACTCCCTTTCCCATTCGTATAGGCCGAGGTAGAGCATTACTTCCTCCTCGGCATAGCCGAGCGAGGAAGTCGGGGGGCCACTGAACAGTATAAACCTAAGTACGAATATGGGCTAGTCCGGGCAAGACCCAAGTGGATTGGGCCCTATACATAATCCTACCAAGTACGATGTACGAGGAGGGGAATGGGCATCCCTACCTTCCTCGAAGTAAGTCTTCTCGTCATTACCCTTCGCCGACCTAGGCTTAATGGGCGAAATGACCAAGGACCAGATTCAATGACGGGGGAGACCTCCCTCCAAGGCAGAGCAAAGCTCTCTTGACGACGACGAGGCCTCCTCGGCTATCAAGCCATCAGGACTTGGGTGTCCCAAGTTCCTTCATATCTCTACCCCGGCTCATCCTAGGCCGACCTGGCCACGTATGACGTGGAGAGGACATCTCAGCCCAAGTGCAGAATTACGCAATCCTATTCTAACTGGGACATCAAGCAGTTATAATCTCCCTATGATTATAACCACCTCACATACAAATTCATATCCGGCAAGGACTCAACAGATATAATCCTCTTAGGATTAATATCTTATCTCTTAGCAATCCAAGTCAACATGGATTATACATTGCTATATCTATAAATACAAGCCATAATTCACATTATTTAGTACGTTATCTTTTGACTCTAAACTCTTGTCATTTGATTTCTCTCTCTCAAAAAGCAAATACTTACTCTCGCGACGGAGGGCCTTCGCCGGAGAAGCCCCGGCTTAGTTTACGTGTTTGTTCTTCTATTTCAGACTATTCAATCGCCGGAGTACAACCGAATGCCGAATTTGGGCTGATTCGATCTTTTTGGTAGCATCAGAATTAAATAACTCTTATACCTAAGTAAGATCAATTATAGTCTTATACCTTTAGATATAAAAATGAATTTTATTATTTTTTTAAAAAAATATGAAAAATTGTTAAAAAAATATTATTATATATAGATATAAGAGTAATTATAGTTTTATTCCTTTAGTTATAAAAGCATATTAATATGATTATTTTTATGATTTTGATATCTCGGCGGCTTGAGTACTTCGTTTTGATTTGGGCCGGCGGGGATTTAAGAAATTAAACCCCAATTTAATACAGTATATTGAAGAGAATTGTTATTCACCCCCGCACATTTACTGAATATCCCGTAATACAATTTTCAAAAAAATGTCATTAATTAAAATGACTTTATTACCCTCCACTAATATTAATATGTTGTGCACCCGCAATTGAATTTCTTCGATATTACTTGCATTTCCACTAAATTCTTTAACCCACTACTTATGAAAATACTTTAAAAAGCATCTGAGAAATCAATTATTCTCCCAACCTAAACAACAATGAACGATTGATTGCAGTTTTCTAAACCTTGAACAACAAAATAAAACCCAAAAAAAAAAGCAATTTCAATCAGAAGGATGGGAAGGATCAATGTCAGCCAAGGTGCAACTCCGCCACAGTCTCCTCCAACACCACCACCGCCACATGTTCTTCGTTCTTTTCCTCATGCGTTTTCAAATCCCTATTTCTCACTCCAAATTATTTTCCCCAATGCTTTTTCCACTCAATTTATGATCCCAATTCCAACTCTAGCAAACAATCACCATCAATTTTATGATGATGGGCTTTGAAAATCAGGAATTCGGGAAACGTCTGTTCACTTTCCCTGAAGTAATGGAATCCATAATTCTCCAGGATAATCCAAATTTCAACGCCAGTAAATTTCCGCTACGTTTTGCCGAAATCACCGTCGATCATCCCTTATCTCAAAACCCTAACTCCTTCAATTCCTTCCTTGAACCCCCTTCTTATGCTGAAGTCGTCTACGATCTTTTGACCGCGACCATATTAATCAACTTAATGGTCATGGCACTTTCGCTGGAGAATTGTCTCCGTCCGATACTTTTGAAGGTGGGCTGGGGGTGGGCGTGAAGAAGACATGAATAAATGAAGATGATAAGAAACGGTAAAATAGGAATATTGATGGTGCATTTGGTATTGAATATTTATTTTTTTTGATAAATTTAATATTGCAAGAGTATTTAATAATTGTGCGGAGGCAAATATCAATTCTATGTATTGAATTGAATTGAATGGTGAATTCTATTCCTCATCCTTACTTCTCACGCTCTTTCGCTCCAGTACTTTACCTCTATCCTCCGTACCCACCATCGGTCTCCTCTTAGCTATCACCATCGCCGCCGCTTCTGCCGCCATGATGTCTCCCACTAACAACCTCTTCGCCGCCATTGACATGGGAACCAACTCCTTCAAACTCCTTATTATCCGCGCTGACCCCGCCACCGGCCGTTTCCTCACCATCGATCGTCTCAAAGAGCCCGTTTTACTCGGCCGCGACTCCACCCCGACCATCTCCGCCTCCTCCCAGACACGTGCCATCGAATCCCTCCGTAAATTCAAAAACCTCCTCAACTCCCACTCCATCTCCCCCTCCAATTACCGCCTAGTCGCCACCTCCGCCGTCCGCGAATCAAACAATCAATCCCAATTCATATCCCTAATCCGCCAAACTCTAGGGTTCCAAGTTGATGTCATATCAGGATTCGATGAAGCCCGTTTAACATACCTCGGAGTCCTCCAATTCCATCCCGTCTATGATCAAAGAGTCCTTACTATTGATATAGGCGGCGGATCAACCGAATTTGTAATCGGAGTTGAAGGTAAGGTCTTATTAGGAACTTCGTTGAAATTAGGGCACGTAACGTTAACTCAAAATTTTGTAAAAAGGAATGAAATTGGAGCAATGAGGGAACACATTAGGCTTGTAATTAAAGAATCTGGGGTAATTGATAAGGTTGCTCAATACAAGTTTGATATTGCTATTGGTTCGTCTGGTACAATTAGGATGATTGAAAAAGCTGTTTTCTTTGGGTACTCTTGTAATGTGGTAAATGGGCTTGGATTGTTTGAAGGGCTTAGGAGGGATTGGAAGTTTAGTCGGGAAGATTTGAGAGGTCTTGTTGAGGAGTTATCTAGTGAGGAGAGGGAGGGGATACAGTTAAGAGAGATGGTTGTTTCAAGAAGCGGTCTCAGTTTATTTTGGCTGGTGCAATTTTGTTGGAAGAGATATTTGGATTGATTGGGATCAAGGAAATGGAGGTTTCTCAGTATGCATTAGGAGAGGGGGTTATTACTGAGAAGTTAGCTGAAGCTTTTGATGTCTATGATTTGAATGCAAATGCCAGGTGGCGGTCAGTACTTCGGCTTGCTACTAGGTTTAACAACAAGAAGAGGATGAAGTCTGCTGCATTGTGTGCCGCTGTTGCAAAGGTGCTAAGAAGTTCTGGGTTTTTCTGTTACTTTATAAATTTTAATCAAAATGATTTGCCTATGATATTAAGTTTCTTGTGCAGGCAATTTTTGAAGGCTTACGAAAATGGAGTGAGATTGATGACTCTCAAAAGAGACCCATTCCCTTGGATGACAAGGATCTTGAATATCTTGAAGCTGCTTGCTTGCTTCATAATATTGGATTGTTCACTGGCAAAAAGGGGTACCACAAGCAGTCTTACCGTATAATTATGGTAAGAGTTTTTGATTGAATGTCAAACGGCATGTTGATACTCTATCCTTTTAAAAAAAACTGTCCTGCGTTCCTTGTTGGTTTGTACCAAAATATCTGTCCCATTTTCAAAAACAACAATGTTATAGTGTAATTTGAACAAGTACAAGCAAGTGAAGCATGCTCCATAAAGACGTTGACTTGTCAAATAAGACAATTTTTTTTTGGGACGGATGGAATATTTGAGTAGTACGGTAGCTCTTGGTGTACTTTCATGATAATCATTATAGAAGCTGAAACTGTCAAAAAGACAATGAAGCAATTATATCTTGCAAAAGTCTTTGGACTTATAATAGTTATTGGAGATTGGTTTGTTTTTATGCCACGTTTTTGGGGTTACTTAAGAAAAACTTTTTGGGATTTTGAGAGTTTAGAGTTTCAATACCTTATCAACCCCGTTGTTTGCAAGAAAAAATAAATAAATTTTCATGTGTGAATGTTTATAGGCAAGTTTGTTTTGCTTGAAATTACTTGTTTGTGCGATCAAATTGAGGACCTTTCTTAACCGTAAGGATAAGAAAGTGAGTTTCATAGTTCTTTGACGTGTTTTTTCTGAGCGCAATTAATTGTACAGAGTGGTGACCATCTTCATGGATATACTTCTGAAGAAGTCAAGGTACATCTGCTGGTATTTTTTTTCCTCAATGATGCAAATTAAAAGAGGTCTTCACAGTTCATTCTAACATTGAATAGTATTTCAGTTAATTGCACTCCTCACAAGGCATCACATAAAGAAATTCCTAAAACATGATCACGATTCTCTTCAAGAATTTACGGATGAGGTATTATTTGTGTTTGCGGAGAAGCAGTACCTATATTGAGTTTCACATGTTAATATCTTCCCTTATCTGTCTGTGTACAGGTGAAGGATAAATTTAGAATCCTTTGTACAATCATACGTTTATCTGCGATATTGAAGCAATACGAGTCTCTAAATATTCAAGATATTGATCTTTCACATTCTCAAAAAGGTTTTAAACTGGTAAGTTTCCTTCGAAAGTTAAGATTCAGCATACATATTGCTGATTTTTATTTATTTATATATTATAGATCAAGATAGATTATTGCTAAATCCCAAAAAAAATCTGGAAAGAGTTTCCATAAGTTAGAGTTAAAACTCTATTCTGTTTTCACTTATAGAAGGACAATAGAATGTTAAGGTATCATTTTTTCTATTACTAGAAAATAAATTAATAAGAGATGATTAAGTGATTCTCTGTCTGAGACCCAGAATAGTGTTTTTGGAGCTTTAAAGAGAATCAACAGCTATCTTTTAATTTAATATGGCTTCAAGAAATCTTGTTGTGTCTTATCAGCATCTAATATGCTCTCATACTGGCAAATCCAAGGAATTGATCTCTGAAATGCAAACTGAATCGAAATCTGGAGATGTGAAAATATATAAGACAACACTTTGAAAAGAGTGGCTAATGGTATTTTCCTTGTTGTCTTGTGTATAATTTTGCTCCCAACTATTGATTATGAAGGACTTAAAATGTGTGTGTGTGTGTATGTGTATGTAATCCAATTGCAAGTGCAAGTATCAGAAGTGCACTATTCAGCTTGACCGGCTGTAGGGCGTAAGGATTAAGAGTTAAACCGTGGATCCTTCTCTTTTAGTAACGCAATTCTTCTCATTTTTCTCCCCATTAGAGGTTCAGGCAAGTTTGTCAGGCTTGTGTTCGTGCTCCTTCTTCGTTCCCCTCCTCCTCCTGACAAATCAAGATGTTTCTGTTCCTATTTGAAAATCATAACAAGAACTATTTATATAGAGGAACAAAATTTTACATAAGAAACTGCAGCCTCTTGTTTGAATTGGAAATGTACTCTTCTCACTTTCAGCATCTAAAAACCCACAACTGTCAACATTATACAAGAACTCTCAATTTTGGTCAGCACAACATCAGTAATTTGTTTCACCAAGACACCGCTTCCACTAATTTACTGTAGTCGGTTTTTCTTTCTTTTCTTATTGTAATGTTTTATTTTTGAATTCGTCGAATTCGCCAAATAAATTTTTTGAGATAAACTCCCCCATCAACTACTTTTGAGGTCTACGTCCGGAAAGATGACTTGTATTTGTATGAGAAAATATGATAAGAGAACAAGGAAAATTGTAGAATTAGTGTGCTTGTATTTATGTACTCTCTCCAACTCTGACTTTGCGCATGGACACTCACAGCGCCTGAAGGTCAATGCACTCTCATGTTATAAGTATAATTATAGTAACTATCAAGTAAACAAAGAAATGTAATAGAACCTTTATTCAAGGCACCACAGGAAAAGGGAGCTTGCTACTCTTAAGGGTCAAAATGTAGTTCAGCATAATGAATGAGAGCAGCACCACAAGGTGGTGGGGAGTTGCGTGAAGTTTCTAAGGCTCTGGTGGCAATCTTCTGTTTAATTTTGAATGAAGGGTATACTCCCTCCGCCCCCAAAAAAATTAGTCCCAATTGAAAAGTCAAAAAATTGAAATGTAGTTTTACTTTTACTGCAATTATACTCACTCCACCCTGAAAGAAGAGTAACAATCGATCAAACACGCAAATTAAGAAAGTGGGTTGACAGCTGACTAATTTTATAAAGTGCATTCAAACATTTGAATTCAAACTAGGTGGCAATGTTTTGAATTCAAACTAGGGGGAATAAATGTTAGTTTAGTCAATTGGTAGTAAAATGGACGCCATAGAAAGAAAGTGATACTCTTCTCTGGCATGGCTTGAAAGGGAATACATACCTCTTCTATTGGATGGAGGGAGTAGCGTCGTCTAGAAATGAGATTTTTTTTGGGACAAACCAAAATGGAATGAGAGCCTAGTTTTAGACGGAGGGAGTATGTCTTTCAGTAGCATGGTCCTTTTCACAAAAAGTAAACATTTCTAAGTCCTGAGATGGAGCGTGTTGACCAGATGATTTTTTGGATCATTTAATTAGCTGGCTTTGAATATTTCAGGAATTAATAGATCTCTGAAGTTCATTTTAATCACGTTTTGCGGCCTTGCCCTTTGTCCTTTGCTCACTTGTTACTTGTTAACTATTGGTTTGGGTTGCTCCCAGCCTACTCCTATTTATATTAGAAGCGTTGACCTCTCAAACTTGGGTATCATCGATAATAATTGAACTTAGTGGTTATCCAAACTGATATAGTATTATGGTTTTCTCTCTGGAAAATTATATTCTTATTGATAAGTAATTACTTATGGAACTACCTGCTGTTTGCTGTTTATGCAATTGTGTGACATCCAGCCAGTTGATGAACAATTGGCTTTCAGCGCTTGCTTTCTATGTTCTGGAAATTGTCTCAAGGCATGGAACATCTTGTTTTTTCTTTGCTTTTGCTTATACAACTCGCCTGCATACATTGTTGTTTGTCCTTCTTCAATGATGGTAATCACATAAAAATGTTGCTGATTACGTAATAAGTTCATTAAATTCTAAGTTGAGCCTCCTCATTCAGTTGACCAGAATATTCTTTATAGGTTGTTAATGAGACTGGTAGTCAGTCTGTACCCTCTGGTACTGAGCAGTCTTTACCAGCGGATATGGAGGCAGAGCTAGAGGAAGAGTTGGACCACTTCAACATGGTAACATGTCTGTTTGGTGTTCAGTTTTGCAAAATAAGTTGCAAATTACTTCCTTTCACCATCAAACTTTGTTATTCCTCAGGTTCTTAACCAGAAGCTGTCAATTGTAGTCCTTTCAAGGCCTTCAGAATGAGCAGAAAGCCAGGATCCAGAGTTTGCAAGTGAATTATTTCATCTTCGGGTACTACATTGATTATTTTTTGTTGTAATTACTTCCTAGTTTAAGGTCGTGAAAAGGCTACAGATACCTGCATTATATTCCGTACCAATCAACTATTTTTTCATGGTCCGTGGTGAAGCCATGGTTTTCAGGGAAGGGGGTAAAAAAATTGCATAGTATTTGTTGCATGACAGTGCTGACAAAATTACATTAATATATATTTTATTGTAAATGTGCAAAAATATGATGCCCTGCAGTAATATTAATGCCTAAATGAATGTTCATTTTTAAGTTTATGTGAAATCTGAGAAAGTTTGTTTCCAAGCATTCTTAGTAGCATAAGTACACAAACACCCTTAACGATCTCACTATACGAAACAATGATTGTGAGTATGAACTACAACAATATGTTTGATGAGGGAAAGTTTGTTAACTTTTCCAAAAGATGGACATTCACTTAGGGACATTTTTTTTTTTTTTGAAAAATGGGCATTCATTTAGGGATGGAGAGAGTAGAAGTTTTCCACCTCAAGAAAAAACTCTTAAACCTTTAAAAGTTTTCTTTTTACACCAAAAGAAGATCCACAAAAATATGCCCTCCAAACCAAATAATACAAAAGCAGAAATAAAATCGCTCTCGCCTAGTACTTGTTGTCTGGCATTGCTAATTTGGTATACCCTCCGTCCCTCCCAAATGAATGTCTTTTTTCCACATTTCATTATATACTCGCAAAACTAAAAGTTTAGAAAGCGGATAGCAATCATATTTATGCATCTTTGTCATTACATTTTTTAAAAACTAAACACTTCTAGAATGTTCCTTAAATGAAAATAGTCATTTAATTTGGGACGGAGGGAGTACTAATTAACTTATCAATGCTATTGAATATATTTTTGTCTCTAATACACACTCAAACAGTTAGACCTCCACTCATCATCATTGGGATATGCACAAATGTCTTACAAGATTCATAGTTGAGATCAAACAGAAAGATTGATCTCAAAGTAATAATTTTATTTACCAGTAGCTGATCAATAGAAATGAAAAGGAGTTATAATTGTCTGGAACATCTTTAAACAAAAGATGAGAACTGTAGCATGGGTTTTGGCTAGCATGCATCATAATATGTTAGACCTTTTTTACCCATCTATCTATTTGATTCTCCATCTGTCCAAATAACAGAAAAAAGAAGTCGTTTTGACAAATCAAACCTTTTAGTGTGTAGTTAGCTTTACTTGGACATGTCAAATATTTATCACTAGTTAAAAAAAAAAAAAGATTTCTTTAAACTATGGGGTCAGCTACTCCCATTGGCATAGGGTAACTTTGTCCCTGCTCAATGGCGACATTCGAGTGAAAGCTTAGCGACGTTTGGGATGGTTGAGCCTAAAATGGTGTCTGATGTCTTTGAAAGGTGATTATTGCAACATCCCCAGATTCACAACTTTTTGGACTTTTTATTTGTTTAATATTTCTCTAACTTCATAATGAGGCTTCTCCGTCTCTCTTTTTACTTATACACAAATTTTATGGTGGCAGAATGCGTTGCTGCTTTACTCGAGCTCATAACATCAGAACATGTATAGATTACAATGGAACATGGACCTGGCTATCAATTTCAAGTTAAATTGTCCGCCTTTCTGCAAGAGGAAACAAAGAGTTGAAATTCAGAAATGACTGAATCATCATTGGTAATTTTCTGTGTGCTTTACATTACAATTCATTTTGTTATGGGGCTATTGCAACCACCAGTATTGCAATTGCAGCAAGTTTGATCACA
This sequence comes from Adenophora triphylla var. japonica, assembly GCA_022495995.1. NCBI lineage: Eukaryota > Viridiplantae > Streptophyta > Magnoliopsida > Asterales > Campanulaceae > Adenophora > Adenophora triphylla. The sequence goes on from JAFEMH010003697.1 coordinate 51,909, forward strand.
TTGTGGTAGAATTCTCAGATATCTGTACTATATATAAAGGGAGAGGTGCTCAATGGTCTCTTGGACTCTTTTGGCCTCTCTCCCTATTTCACCCCTTAAATCCACCAACTCCTTAGTAGTCATTGATTCATCTTTCTATTAACTTATCTCTAACCTTAAGTGTTTTTTTTTCCTACTACTAAAACTTTCACTATTAATTTGTTTATTGCAAATTAAAAAAACAACAAAATTTTCAAATCTTGAACCATGAGAAATATGCACATACACGCTCGCACATGCATAGCATATGCCATGGTCACTTGCCTTGAATTATTCACGTGCATTTGATAAGTTCTTGATGCATATGAGCTGCAGTTGGCTTGGTGTACTGTATCGTATTAACGCTACTCTCTTGCTTGGAATCAGGTCAGGTCGAGTGGTTGCAGATCATAAGTTCACAAAATTGATCTTGCCTCGTCAGGTTAGCACTTGACACGTCAACTTCTGAAAATGGCTATCTTCACACAAGTTTGATCATTAGCTATTTGCCTCTGGTTTAATCGAGAGGAGAAATCCTTTTCAAACCCTGAGCCGAGTGAAACAGAAAATTGGGAAAGAAATCACCAATTTTATTGGAAAATTAGTTAATGATGATGGAGCATCCAGTCTTGTTGGTTTCTCAAATCTTTTCTTCTACTTTTTTATTTAGGATGCTTTGGATGGCATGCTTATTCTTAACAGTTTGAAAGACTTGGTTCCTCAAGAGTCGTCGCATGTCTTCAAATTATTCTCTTATTTTTTTTTTTTTTTTTTTTACGTTTATTTATTTATTTGTTTTGCAATTACAATGTTCGGTATTATGTACTCCCCCGTTTCACCTGAAAAAGCACAAAATTGGCCTTACGGGAATTAATGAAAATGTATAGTAGAGTAAGTGTTGTGATTATGGAAACGAGGTAGAAGAGAGAAAGTGAGATAGATAATAGTAATTGGATAATTATTGTAAACATGAAAATGAATGGGATGATTTATTTTTCTGATGTGAGGCTGAGTCAGTTCAACAAATGTGGGCCCCACGCACTTCCAAAAAATTCAGCCGTTAAAGAAAAAGCATGGGCGGGTGGTAGTAGAAGGCTGTTGCCTGTTGCTGCTGCAGCAGCAGCAGCAGCAAATCTGTCTCAATTGCTTGCTATAAATATTAAGTAATACTCCCTCCGTCCCAATAGTAGCTTCCCATTTTGCCATTTTGGGTGTCCCGTTAATAGCTTCCATTTTCCTTTTTTGGCAAAGGAATTTTCACTATTCCCTTCACTCATTCTCTCTCCTCTATTATTTTAATACTCACAACAACATTATAATTTACTATTCTCTCCACTCATTCTCTCTCCTATTTTCAAATTACACTCACATCATTTTTATTTCCCCCCAATTCCTTAATTTGCGTGCTGCCCAAAAAATGGGCAGCTCTTATGGGGAAGGAGGGAGTAAGAAGGGATAAGATTAAGCTCTGTGTCTCTAAAAAAACAGAAAGGGAGGGGAGTAGATATTATAATAAATGAAGTTGTTTTGGAAATGAATTAGTGAAAATTAAAAATTAGTTTTTAATCAAATACACTTGCATCATCTCCCTCTGTCTAACTTAGACGTGTCCATTTTATAAACCGAACCGGCCAATCGGGAGGTTGAAAACCGGCCAAAACCGGTCAAAACCGGTCAACGGCGGTTAACCGGAACCGGCTAACCGAAACCGGTAATTGGCCGGTTCGGTTAAGGTTTGAAATTTTGAAAAACCGGCCAACCGCCGGTTAACCGCCGGTTTTGGCTTGCTCGCGAGTCATATGAGTTGCTCGTGCCGAGCATAACCTTCCAAAGAGTGTTAATTTCCAATAACGGTCATGCTCGGTACGAGTCATATGAGTTGCTCGGCCAGAAGCGAACGCCAGAACTCATTCCAACGGCTACTTTTTCAAACTAGCCGTTATGTTCACCACCACCACCACTACCACCACCACCACCACTACTACTACCAGTACCACCACCGCCACGACTACTACCACTACTACTAGTACTACCACTCCTACTAGTCTACATACACCACCACCATCACCACCACCACTACCACCACCACTACTACCACCACCACTACTACCACCACCAACACTACTACTACTACCATTGGGTCCACTACTACTACTATCACCACTACTACTACCGCTACTACTACCACTCCTACCAATACCACTACTACCGGTCACCACCACCATCACCACCACCACCACTACTACTACCACTACTACTACCACCACCACCACCACTACTACTACCACTACTACTACTACCACCACCACTACTATCGCTACCACTACCACTACCACCTCTACCACTCCTACCAATACCACTACTACTAGTCTACACCACCACCATCACCACCACTACTATTACCACTACTACTACTACCACCACCACTACTACCGCTACCACTACCACTACCACCTCTACCACTCCTACCAATACCACTACTACTAGTCTACACCAACACCATCACCACCAACCCCACTACTACTCCCACTACTACTCCTACCACCACCACTACTATCGCTACCTACCACTACCACTACTACCTGGCCTACATCACCACCATCACCATTCACCACCACCACAACTACTATTACCACTACTACTACTACCACCACTACCACTACCGCTACTACCACTACTACTACCACTCCTACCGGCTACCACTACCACTCCTATCAATACCACTAGGTCCACTACTACCAGCCTACCACCACCACTCCTACCAATACCATCGTTGTAATTGTATTTTAATTAATAAAATTTAAGGGTACCGTCGCTTTTTTCTTTTATATACTTTCGTTTCTTATAAAAAAGTTAAGTTTTATTTCTTTCAAAATTCATAACTTTTTTTATAAACCTTTTTTCAAAAAATGTATGTAGTAAACTTAAGTCTAAAATAGTCTTATTTATCAAAAAAAAAATTGAAAAAATTAAAAGTTAACTTTTTCAAAAAACCGTTAAATTTCATTTCTTTAAAAATTCATAACTTTTTTTATAAACCTTTTTGCAAAAAATGTATGTAGTAAACTTAAGTCTAAAATAGTCTTATTTATTCAAAAAAAAATTGAAAAAAATTAAAAGTTAACTTTTTTCAAAAAACCGTTAAAAAAATTAAGCGAAAAATGATATTCTCTACGAGCAACACCAAAGACTCGGCCGAGCAACCCTCAACCCCTAAACCCTAAAAGGGTTGCTTCGGTCGAGCGACATCAAAGACTCCTACGAGCAACCTCAAAACCCTAAACCCTAAAAGGGTTGCTCGAGCAACACCAAGGACTCGGCCGAGCATATCCAAACCGTCAAACCGGAGGTTAACCGGATAACCGTTAAAACCGTGAACCGCCTAAACCGTAACCGGTCTAGCCGGTTAGGCGGTTCGGTTCCGGTTGGAGATTTTGGAGGTTTCAACCGCCGGTTTTCAACCGGCTAACCGGCGGTTTTTGGAACCGGCCACGTCTAGTCTGACTCATATACTACCGGTTAGTTAAATCAGAAAAAGAAATACTCCCTTCATCCCAATTTAAATGTCTCAACTTTCCTTTTTGGGCGTCCCATTTAAAATGTCTCAACTCAAAAAAGGAAAGTTTTTTTTATTATTTCACCCACTCATTCTCTCTCCTACTTTACTTTTACACTCACAACATTCTCTCTCCTAACTATTCCTTCCACTCATTCTCTCTCCTATTTAATTTTTCATACTTACATTATTTAAATTTTTTCTCATTCTTACATCACTTTTCTTAATTCCCGCACAGAATTTATTTTGAGACATTTAGATTGGGACGGAGGGAGTAACATGTTGACTTTATGTATATTAAATTATTAGTATTGCTATTTTAACATATATTTCAAAGTCATAGTAACCAATTTTGTACTTCTTAGAAAAATTGATGGGACCATTGAAAGGCCTCTCGGTGTTGTTTTGTGTTTTGGTACAAAGGAAAGAACACCCCCGAATACTTGTACCAAATAATATATCAAATCAAATGAGCATATCAAACATCGATAAATCAGGTCTTCCAAATGAGCATATCAAACATCGATAAATCTCGAATAATAAGACAAAAATATGTCGAACGAATTGAACACAATCATAAAAACAAACATTTTCAAACTTTTAAGATGAAAAATCATTAATAATTTTATTAATATAAATATTTTCTAGTATATCCTTCTCAATATACAATATGGTAGGACAATTTAACCTTTTTTAAAACATTTCTAACGTTTCAAGTGCGATTTCAGTAATTTCAACTCTAGAAAACTTCTTTAGGATGATGCCAAAATCACATGTATATTTAACAAAACTTGCTAAGTAATGCTAACGTTAGAATAACAATCTACATATTAAAATTCAAATATATCAACATTAACCCGTTTGGCAAAGTCATATATACCACTTTCAATTCGAAAAAGAAATTATCTATATATACCACTTTCAATTCGAAAAAGAAATTATTTGATTAACATCTGAAACATGAAAAACGAATTAGTGAATTTCGTGCAATATTCTATTAATTTATCATATTCTAATTACTACAACTAATTATTTATAAAAAAAGCAAACATATTTTTAAATGTTCTTAATTGCTCAAACCTATTTTAGCTAATTAAGTAACTACTATATCCACAATGACTACAAAATACTTAACTCTAAAAGACTCCTCAAATTATAGCATTTTCTCACTATCATGATCATTTTCATCAAATTATTTTTTCCTAATGTTACGATGTTTCATGAAAATGTATGCTTTACATCCATCTTATATGATAGACTTTTAACAATATTCTTATTACTAGATAATAGACTAATATTGCAAATTTTTGCTCCCGATATTTATACCAAATAATATATCAAACCAAATGATCACTCCAAGTAAATATTTAAATTATTAATGGGCCCCCTTACCACCATCTCTTATTTGTATTATACCACATATATAGTTTTTTTTTTAAATTTATTCATTTAAATAATATAAACTTCATTGTACAAAAAAATACTTAATTTCAACAATAATAATAAATTTTAGCATACTATATGCACATAACTATAAAATTTAGGGGACCCTTTACCGCGTTCACCATGCCCTCCCCCTTGTCATCCATACTACGTCCATTTACCGGTGTGATACTCCGTTCTCAAACAGCGGAGTAGTTATTTTCCCGGCAAGCACCATCATCACTCTATCTTGCGCTGCACACCATCATTCTCGGTGAAACACTAAAAGTCAGCATAATATTCTAATTATAGTAGTCAACTCCCATAGTATATATTTTTTCTTTTGATAGCTGGCTATCAAAGCTTTTTTACTTTGACAGCTTCTTTTTTTTTTTGCGCTAATAGAGGGATCTACAATTTGGCGACCACACGATAAATTTTGGTTGAGTGCACTCTTTTACGCCTTCTGTCACATAGTAATATATAAAAAGATATCTTTTTGAAGAACACAGCAGAAAAGAGGGATAAAAACAAAGAGAGTGATGAGTCCGGACCTATCAGACCGGGCCCAAAGCTCAATCTGGTCCAAAGGCTAAGTATGACGTGACATATTCTATACCGCCAGAGTCAAGACCGCGAACAGTTAGAGTGCTAGAATCAAGACCGCGATCTCCTAAAACCGTCAGAGTCAAGACCGCGGACAGCTCGAGCGTTAGAGTCAAGACCGCGATCTTCTAACACCGTCTGAGTCAAGACCGTGGACAGCTATACCGTCAGCAAGGTGACCGCGGCTGTCATGACCGCGATATCTATGACTGCGCCAACCATGTTGACCACGCTCAACAAATTGACCGCAGTCTCATATCAGACTCCCGGTTATTTCACTAGACTCCCGGTTAAAGCCAAAGCTAGTAAGATAAAAGCCTGTACCTACGCTGACACCAAGAAGTCGGCTTGTCCCCATCGCATTGAATGGTGGCTCAGGCGCCCACTACGCAAATAAGGCGCGACACCAACTAGCGTATGTTTCCTCTGTATCTGTCCAATCAGCGACATCCCTCTGCAGTAAATCTTGCTTTATTGTACGAGTCCACCAGATGCAGACACCTATCCTAGGTCAAAGACAAAGATATCCTCCAAGGATAACATCATCAATCAGCTCCCTCTTACTATAAATATCAACATTTGTCCCCATGAACAAGGTAAGTGCAAAATTATTATTTGTAAGCCACATTGTTTAAGCCCTAAGAACACAACTCACTAAGACATTCCAAGTCTTATTTATCAGTTATAAACCCTCAGAGATATTACTCTCATACCCGAGGGCCTTAGCTGGATTAAACTCCGGCTTGATCTCTAACAGTGCTTATTGTCTTTGTTGTGTTCTAGGTACAAACCAATATACAAGCCAGATATCCCTATACAGTGAGACCCCGAAAGTCATGGCGTCATCGGTGGTTCCGATGCCGGGAATCGTCTAGTTTTTTCTTGTGTAATCTTGTGTCTTTGTTAAAAACAAACACCTTGTCCAAACACTTGCTTCCAAAAAAACAACTTTTCAGCTTTTCTCCGTCGAAAATGACTGATATTCCTCTTCAAAATGTTGGCTTTCTTACTCCTCAAGGTAATGATCAACCTTCTCCCTCTTAAATAAATCCTACCAGACCAAGCACCTTAGCCTTTAATAGGTTGGGTGATTGTTCTGGCAGTCAATGGTCTATTACTCCTTCCAAAGAGATCTTAGGAAAAAGCTTGAGGCTGCCCGTATGGATAAATCCCCCCAAAATCCAAGTCGAAAAAATCCCACCTCTTCTATCACTCCTGAGTTGATACTCAAAAGAAACCAAGCTCTAGCTGCGAGGGCTAAGCGCTAGTGACTGAGGCCATGGCTATAAATGATGCCCAACTCGAGTTGGTTGAGTTGGATGTCAATGGTGGTGTCCCCCTAGAGGAAGGCTCACTAAGGTTCTCCCAAAGAGTCCCCACAAAATCTCTAGCTAGTCAAGCTAGGGGGACAAAAAGGGTAGAGCCAACCTTTGCTGACCGCGGTCATGAGGAAATTGAGGAGATGGGAGAGGGAGCAGAATCTACTTCTCTCCCCGAGAAATCCAAATCACAACCCCTGGCCAAAGCCATGGGGAAAGCCATGATTTCTCCCTCCAAAAAGCCCAAGATAGATAGCATGAACCCTGAGTTTATCAAGTTCATGCACCAAATGTGGGAAAACCATCGGCAAAGCTCCACGAAGTGTGGCCGCACGATGGATGCTTCTACGGACAAGATTGCCCGTGCGCCAATCCAAAGGGGAAAACCTCCTCAAATAGAGACCTATAATGGCTCCACCAACGCAAAGTGCCATATGAGGAGGTTTGAAGGACAGATGGCCCTGTTCTCCTCGAATGAGGCCGTGATGCGCAAAGCATTAGCTGCTTCTTTCACGGGCAAGGCTTTGTCTTGGATTCTGACCCTTAAGACAAAATCCATCAAAAGTTATAAACTGTTCAGGCATAGCATTTTGAACTCTTTTGCCGGATCAGGTGAGCCCGCGAGGCCAAAAAGTGATCTTATAAGTGTCAAGCAGGCCACCGCATCACTCGGTTAGGAAGATGTCCGAGTAGATTGTAGACCTGTCCGAGAGTGATATTCAGCTCTGCTTTGAGGGCGGTCTATCCTCTAGCTTTTTGAAAATGATTTTTGCCTCGAACATGCCTAAAAATGTGGAGGAGATGTACGAGAGGGCCTCTGCAATTGCCTCGGCAGAAGAGCCCAATGAAATAGCTGCTCGCAGGCCGGCCAAAAACATAATTGAGCATGTGCAGGATGCCGGCCAAGGGCCCAGTCGCGGTCAAGGTCAGGGAAAGAATAGAAACCGCAACACTGTAAACACAGAAGGTTGGCGGACGAAAAAGTTTATACACCCCTGATCGTGCCGCCAGCAGCAATTTTAAAAGCCATGGAAGCACCTCCTCCTCCACCAATGGACCGAAAGCCAAGTGAGAGGAGCAGAGCCAAGTTTTGTGACTACCATAACGATCATGGTCACAATATTGAGGATTGCTTCCAGCTGAAAAGGATTATTCAGTATAAAATCAATAATGGCGAGCTGGCCATTATTGCTTCAACACTCCGGGTGGAATTGCGGTCATTAAGAACCAGCCCGAGAAATTCCTCAAAACCATAGAGGAAAAAAGGAAGCAGAAAAGTCAAGCTGCATGCTTGCAGTTAGATGAGGAGGCAAAGCGGAGCAAAGATAAGGGCAAATGCCCGCAATCCGAGTTCGTGGGTATGCTGTCCTTCCACTCTACCAAGATAGAGCTCAAAAAGAGTAGGAAGGCGAAGAGGATGACTCCTATTGACGGAGGTTATGTTGATAGAGGAATCTTGGGAGACATAGATCGAGAAATCATATATTCCATGTCCGCTCTCCTAGGAGCAAGATCCACCCCATCAGCGATCATCATAGACTCTCTCCATAACCGTGAAATTAGCGATCTCTGCCCTAACGATGAGCTCGATGAAGTGGTAATTAATATCCACTATCCCGAGCAAAAAGTTAAGGTTGGTATGGAAATTCACCCCGAGGAAAGAAAGATCTTGATCGAATTCCTCAGAAATAATTGTGATGTGTTCGTATGGAGAGTGGAGGATATGCAAGGCATAAGCAAGGAAGTGATCGTCCATAAACTCAATGATGACTCCACCTTCAAACGCATCCATAAAAAATCAAGATACTTTTCTCCAGAAAAGGAGATCACAATCAAGGAAGAGGTAGAGAAGCTACTTAAAGCGGGGATAATTAAAGAAATATCATATCCCAAGTGGCTAGATAATGTTGTTATGGTGAAAAAATCCAATGGAAAATGGAGGATGTGTGTTGACTTCACAGACCTCAACTAAGCTTGTCCTAAGGATTGTTTCCCTCTTACTCGAATTGATCGCTTGGTAGACTCTATAGCCGGGCACAGAGTTCTGAGTTTTATCGATGCATATCCTGGTTACCACCAGATCAAAATGGCTCCCAAAGATTTTGCCTCCGTAGCTTTCATCATCGCGGGCAAAACAAATTGTTATACAATGATGCCCTTTGGGCTAAAAAATGCAGGAGCCACCTACCAAAGGATGGTCAATATCGTCTTCAAAGACTAATTGGGTAGAAATCTTGAGGCCTAAATAGATAATATGGTCATAAATACGAGGGAGAATTCCCACGAGCTCGACGTGGTAGAAACTTTCTCCAACTTGCGCCGCAATAACATGAAGCTTAACCCCCTCAAATGTGCCTTTGGGGTAAAAGTGGACAAGTTTATAGAATTCATGGTCAATCAGCGCCGAATAAAGTCAAATCCCGAAAAAATCCAAGCGCTCTTAGACAAGAAACCTCCTGCGTGCGTAAAATATGTGCAAAAGCTTAATGGGCGCATCACCGCACTTGGCCGCTTCATATTGCGGTCTGCAGAGAAGTGCCTCCACTTCTTCAAAACTCTTAAAGGGGGGAAGAAAGCTAACGAGTTCACATGGAATGAGGACTGCGATCTAGCTTTTGAAGAAGTCAAGAAATACCTCGAGTGCCCCTCTCTCAAAGATCCCTGTCCAGGAAGAGCGTTTTCTTTAGCGCCACCGACTGGCAAAGAGCCGCTGTTCTTGTAAAGGAGGAAAATAACTCCCAAAAACCAGTGTACTATTTATCAAAAGTGTTGTCTGCCGTAGAAAGTTGCTATCTTAATATAGAGAAGTTAACTTATGCCTTGCTTGTAGCTGCTCAAAAATTACGAGCTTACTTTTCTGCACACCCCAAACTACATTCACAGAATCACCGCTTAGAAAGGTTTTGCATAAACATCATTTAACCTTGCGGACAGAGAGCTGGGGAAAAGAAAGAGGGTAGAAACCCAAGAAAATTCAGAGTCAAATACAGATCTAACCAAAGAGCGACCACAAGAAGTATGGACTCTATTCATTGATGGATCTGCGAGCAAGCTATTAAGCGGCGCGGGCATACTACTGATCGCACCATGCGGGTAGAAATTCGAAAGAGTCTTGAGATTCAAGTTTGAAGCATCAAACAATCAGGCCGAGTATGAAGCAATCATAGGAGGCATGGAGTTGGCTAGAGATATGGGGGTCCCAGGTATTGAAATAAATAGTGACTCTCAACTCATGGTAAATCAGATAAAAGGGGAGTTGACACAAATAACCTAGTCCTAGCCAAGTACTACAGTCTAGAAAAATCCCTTCTCAAAAACTTTGAATACTATGAGCTAAACCAAATTATGAGGGAAGGCAATACAGAAGCAGACCTGCTCTCCAGAATTACCGAGCAAGAGATAGAAGATCTAAACGCGGACTGCCAAATTGAATTCGTAGAAACGCCTGCCATAGATCGGATTCAGATTAACAACATTGAGGACCAAGAAAGGGACTGGGTAGATGAAATCCGAGATTACATCGAGAAAGAAGCCCTCCCCGAGGATCAAGCAAAGGCTAGACTCATCAAAAAGGTGGCCGCAAAATACATGATCATAGACGGAGTGCTATATCGGCGATCATTCACCAAACCTTTGCTCGGATGTGTAAAAACTCACATGGTCACCAATTTACTCTATGAAGTCCATGAAGTAGTTTGTGGCGGCCATCCTTAGACAAGATTAAATTTCAAGGGTTCTATTGGCCAACCATGAGAAAGGACGCTGAGGAATACATAAGAAAATGTGACAAGTGCCAGCGGTTTGCGGACATCCCTAGACTCCTATCAACAGAGCAAACTTTGTTTATACCATCGTGGTCGTTTGATACTTGGGGGATTGATCTAATAGGACAGTTCCAACCCGCCAGAGGAAGCATCAAGTACATAGTAGTGGCCGTGAATTATTTCACAAAATGGACAGAAGCCAAAGCTTTGGCCACTATCTCCGAGGAAAATGTCATCAATTTCGTCCACGATCACATCTGGTGTCGATTTGGAATACCAAGAGTAATAGTTTCGGACAATGGCACTCAGTTGGCAGCAAAATTCACAGCTGAATGCGAAAGAATGAAAGTCCAACACCGCAAGTACGCAGTAGCCTATCCTCAAGGAAACGGTCAGGCTAAGGCCGCAAACAAGTTAGTCCTTACTGCCCTAAAGAATAATTTAGAAGGACGAGGAGGACGCTGGTTGGACGAGCTCCAGACTGCGCTATGGGTAGTCTGCACCACTATCAGAAACTTAAATGGAGAAACTCCTTTCTCGATCACTTATGGATCAGAAGAAGTAGCTCCAGTAGAAGTAGCCCTACCCTCCTATAGAGTCACTTACTTTAATAAGACACGAAATGAGACTGACAAAAGGGGCGATCTAGATGATCTCGAAGAGAAGATAATGCGGGCAAGAGAAAAAATTGTTAACTACAAGAAAAAGACCAAAAAGCATCATGACAAAAGAGTTAGCAAAAGAAGCTTCTTAGTAGAAGATTGGGTGTTAAGAAATATTGAGGTACAAGGGCCCAACCTGGCTTCCATAAACTCTCCCCAAAATGGGAAGGTCCGTATCAAGTTACCCAAATCATCAAACAGGGAAACTACAAACTACGGAAAGAAGAAGGAAAGAACCTAAAAACGATTGGAATAGCGATCACCTTATAAAGTAATATTTTTAATATTTGTATTACAAAAGGGTGTTACAGGTAACAAATGTATTAAAAGCAAGACATTTTTGCATACTATTGTAACTCAGATAAACACGAAAGTGATATCCTCACTACCGAAGATGCAGAGGTGAATGCCCAAAAAAAATGGATGTCAACACGCGGTATTAAACCTGCTGATGTGCGGTGATTCCCTCGTGATCGCATATCGTATGCATACAAGGATGCCACCACACGGTCACAAACCTACTGATGCGCGAATGCCTAATTAGTTGTTGATCGCACGCCTATATGCACAAAGTCCAAAATTGAGCTCGTACTCAATCTCCATAAGACTCATAGAGTCCAAACGCGTGAACTATTTTGTCAAATTCAAGCAATTCAACTTCAAAGATGAAAATTGGGCACAATGGAATATGATAATGTAACTTCAAGATGTAAAGACAAGAGATTAATGAGGAAAGCCCTTGAACAACTTGTTCGCCGGCATAAAACCTCGGAACAATGGAATATTATTAGTATGGTGATGGTAGAGAGGAAACGTAAGTACAAATGGTGTAGCTGATTGAGTACGTGTGTGTGCGCGTATATATGTGTTGCTTATATATCTGAAGAAATGTCAAGATATCCCCCTTTAATTCGGATCCGTTGGTGGAGCCTTTATTTTTCGGTTGAAACTGATCTTGGGTGCAGCTTAAAACGACCGAATTCTCCTCCTGAATAATATGTGTTATAATGGCCCTGTAATCTCGTGGTAATAGTCAAGTTGTTCTTTCAAGTTGATAGCCCAAGATGTCTTGCCAGGATGTTCATTTTTTCAGCCTCAACAATTTCCCTTGGATTTTTAAAAGGGAAAAAGGGAGTTTTTTGATTTTGAAAATTCATTAACCGCTGGCGCCCACTATGTCTTTTCAGTTGAACAAGGAATCGACGTTTGACGATTTACGTGGCCCTAGGTGCTGGAGTCATTATGAGGCCTACGAAGCGTCTAGAATCCCCTTATTAATCCATGCTGCTACGTTTGGCGGCCTCATTGCTACGAAGGAGGGGAAGGAACTCTCTGCAGGTATGACTCTTTCTCTCTCTATTCCTCTTTTCTTTCTTGCACAATGGAGGATCTAAATGCTGATCTGCCTAAGGGATTTTCCTCCATGGGTTTGCTTGATAAACCTCATGAAGAGCATTGTGAACTCACCTTGTCAGATATTTCAACTTTGGCAAAAGTTTTTCCGGATGGTGCCATTATTATGAACCTTAACTTACCCTAGTTAAGCATCCGACTATGTTTCTTCCGATTGGGTGTGTTTTCTGGAATATCCCTTCGCAATAGGTCTAAAATTCCCATTTTCTCCCTTAATCACATGCTTCTTTGAAGCCACTGAGCTTGTTTATACCCAACTGATGTCGGTAGGTTGGAGGATTTTAGAGATGTTAGATAGGTTGAGCGCCCTAACTGGCTTGAGGGTTGGTATGGAGGAACTTGCTTGTTGTTATGATATAAGGTCACACGGGTCTTCTAGGTATGGTTTTAGGGTTAAATCTAGGGCACAAGGTTTGTTGGCGGAATCTCTAGATAAAGATAGGGGTTGGAAGAACAGATTCTTCTATGTAAAGAAGAGCAGTCTAACTGGTGGTGACAAAATGGTATCTGAATGGAGAAAGGAAGGTAGTCTTGTTACTTGGCTTCTTTTTTACTCTGAGTATGCTGTTTTGGTTGCTGACTTCCATTTGTCTTTTTGCAGTTGAAATTACCCGAATTCGGCTATGCGGGCCCTGGCATCTCGCGTGCTTTCGAGTCGGGAGGTGTCCCTATTTTTTGTAGGAGTCGCCACGCCATTTTTATATAGCCCAAAACATTGAAAAGAGGCTTTATTTAAAAAGGTTATTGTGTGATGAGATTTTGAGTTCGGAGGTCAGGTTACGCCTTGGGAAGAGAATAGCAGAGCTCACCCGAGTCGCCTCATATAAACGAGTCTTTCGATACCCCTCTTTCTTTAAAAGTTGTGTGTGTGTGTATGTGTTTTTTTAAAAATGCATGCTGAATATGATGTCTACATTGTATGCTATGTATTGAAATGAATTGAAATAGTTTGGGAAGGAAGCCTAACCAATGTTGGTTCGTGTCTGTCTTCCGCTTGGGAATAGTGTTTAAGTGTGAATAGTGCTCCGGGACGGACCGGGGTTGCTTCGGGGATGTACCGGTGTCTGTGGACAGAGCTTCGGCGTGCCTCGGGAGTGTAAGGTGTATCCTTGGGCAGAGATTCGGCGTGCCTCGAGATTGTCGGTTATACTCGGGTAATGGTTTGGCATGCCTCGGGAGTGTTGGTTGTACTCAGGCAGAGGTTCGGCGTGCCTCGGGAGTATCGATTATACTCGGGCAGAGGTTCGACGTGCCTCGAGAGTGTCGGTTGTACTCGGTCAGAGGTTCGACGTGCCTCGAGATTATCTGGTAGAGCTCCGGCGTGCTTCGGGATGGATCGAGATTGTCCGGTAGGACTTCGGGAAGGACCGAGATGCCTCGGGATGGACCAGAATGCCTCGAGATGGACCGCCAAGGCTTCGGGATGACTCGAGAGTGCCTCGGGGTAGCTCAGGAGCAACTCGAGAGTGCTCGGTAGGGCTTCGCAGCACCTCGAGGGGGCTCGGAATGCCCCAGAGGGAATCGAAAGGGACCGGGAGTGCCTCGAGAGGACTTAGAGGGGAGCCTGAAGGCTGGGGGAGAGAGGAGAGAAGGGGGTGTGAAGAAAATAAGAGAAGGAGCCCTCTATTTATAGGGATGAGAAAATTGCAAAATGGTCCGTACGGACCATTCTGCAAAACCAAATTTTTGGTTTTCCTGGATTTAAGGGAATCTCGTGGACTTTAAGGAAATTTTGCAATTATGTTGTCTAGGGTGCAAAATGGTCCGTACGGACCATTATGCAGGCCAGATATTTTGCAAAATTCCTAAAAAGTCCTTTTGCCTTGTTTTATCCCAGAAAGGTCCCACCTTGGTTTGGTTGGTGGTTTTTGGTATTTTTGAAGGTTACGGGTGTTTGGGATCACGTTTGTGTGAGTTCACGGTGTTTTTCGTGTGCTCAGAAGGGAGCGATCCGAATTTGGGTACTTATAGAAGCCCCTCGACGACGTCACTTATGGAGGAAGTGGGGTCATCGATAAGATAAGGGCCCTGATCTGGATCGCTTGTTGGGAGAGAAGTTGACCGTGTTGGTCGGTTCGCGAGGATGTGGTGGTGTCATGCGGGTGAGGTGGATGTGTCGGTGTCCTGAATGTGACCATTTAGGTCGGTTGGTTGGACCCTTTGATAGGATTCCTACGTATCCCGAGTGGGAATCAAGCCTGATCGTAGTTCAGAATCGTGAGTGTGTTGCCGTGTATGAGGACGTGTGATGTCCTCTGACTAAAACTATGTGCGTGGACGTGTCGATATCTTGTGGGTGACCGTTTAGGTCGGTTGGCTGGACCCTTTGATAGGATTCCTACATATCCCGAGTAGGAATCAAGCCTGATCATAGTTCAGAATCGTGAGTGCGTTGCAGTGTATGATGACGTGTGATGTCCTCTGACTAAGACTCTGTGCGTGGACGTGTCGGTGTCCTGCGAGTGACCATTTAGGTCGGTTGGCTGGACCCTTTGATAGGATTCCTTCGTATCCCGAGTGGGAATCAAACCTAATCGTAGTTCAGAAATGGTGCATTGTCGTGTATGAGGACGTGTTATGGCCTATGACTGATGTGATGTCGTGCATGAGATGTGTTATGTCCTCTGACCGAGGTTGTGTCATTATGAGGACGTATTATGTCCTCTGACTGAGGTTGTGTTGTTATGAGGACGTGTTATGTCCTCTGACTGAGGTTGTGTCGTGTATGAGGACGTGTTATGGCCTCTGACTGATGTGATGTCGTGCATGAGGACGTGTTATATCCTTTGACTGAGGTTGTGTCATTATGAGGACGTGTTATGTCCTCTGACTAAGGTTGTGTTGTTATGAGGACGTGTTATGTCCTCTGACTAAGGTTGTGTCGTGTATGAGGACGTGTTATGTCCTCTGACTGAGGTTGTGTCGTTATGAGGACGTGTTATGTCCTCTGACTAAGGTTGTGTCATGCATGAGGACGTGTTATGTCCTCTGACTGAGGTTGTGTCATAATGAGGATGTGTTATGTCCTCTGACTGAGGTTGTGTCGTTATGAGGACGTTTTATGTTCTCTGACTGAGGTTGTGTCATTATGAGGATGTGTTATGTTCTCTGACTGAGGCTTGTGTCGTTATGAGGACCTGTTATGTCCTCTGACTGAGGTTGTGTCGTGTATGAGGACGTGTTATGTCCTCTGACTGAGGTTGTGTCGTGTATGAGGACGTGTTATGTCCTCTAACTGAGGCTGTGTCGTCATGAGGAAGCGTTATGTCCTCTGAATGAGGTTTTGTCGGTTGGCTAGACCCTTTGACAGGATTCCTACGTATCCCAAATGGGAATCAAGCCTGATCGTAGTTCGTGTGTGAGGTGACCGCTTGGGTCGGATGTGAGGACGTGGTGGTGTCCTAAGGATAATGCTTTGGAAATTTCACGGTCTTCCGGACCGGGTAATTTAAAGCCTTTCGGGCTACGGATAATGATTTTGGGAAATTTATACGGTCTTTCGGATCGGGTAATTTAAAGCCTTCCGGGCTACGGATAATAATTTGGGAAATTTATACGGTCTTCCGGACCGGGTAATTTAAAGCCTTCCGGGCTACGGATAATGATTTGGGAAATTTATACGGTCTTTTGGACCGGGTAATTTAAAGCCTTTTGGGCTACGGATAATGATTTGGGAAATTTATACGGTCTTCGGGACCAGGTAATTTAAAGCCTTCCGGGCTACGGATAATGACTTATGCTGGCGATGAAGACGTTCGTGCCTTATCACAAGACAGATCCTTCAATCAGGGACGTAGAGATGTGCGTACCTCTAAATGCGTGATTTCAGGGTAATGATTTGTGCTGGTGATGGTGAAATTGTGAGTGGAATGTTTGAGGACGTGTGATGTCCTCTGACTGATGTGATGTCATTATGAGGACATGTGATGTCCTCTAAACGAGGTTGTGAAATGTTCGAGGACGTGTGATGTCCTCTGACTGAAGTGATGTCGTTATTATTGGGTTTTATGAGTCCATGCGCAACAGAATTAAGCATCAAATTAACACAAAACCCAAGCCCTAAGATCCGTTCTATACGATTAAATTGAATTCCTATGAGATAGAATTTACCAACCTTAATTGCTTTTCGGTCTTGAGCTATCGAACAATTTATCGGTGTGATTTTGAGTCACAAACTTTTATCTTTAAAACCTTTGAACCTTCAGATTGCTTGAACTCTAGGCCTTGATCGTCAAACGAGCGAAGACCCTCTATTGTTGTATCCACACGTAAGAATGAACCAAGAACGATTTCTTGATGATTACTAGATCATAAACCTTGAAGAATATTGAGAGAACTTTTTGTTGTAAATTTCCTTGAGAAAATTCGACTGGCCCTCTTTAGGGTTTACAGACACTAATATTTATAGTACATTAGTATAGGTATTAGTTTCATAATCGTATTAGGAAAGTCTGTCAAACGCCTCAGGCTTTAATGTGTCGCACGACCACAAGCAGCCCATGGGCTTGTTGTTTCGCACGACCCAGAACGCCATATGGCAAGATTAGTCGCACGACCAAGCAAAGCTATATGCAGGAATCTCAATCATTCTTCCTTTGGTTTAACCAATTCATTCTAGTTGTGTGTGACCCAATAGGATTATATTATGTTGGCAATGAGCTCGATCAAATCGATCCTCATAAGACATAAGCGGACTCTAGCAAGCCATTATGTCTACCCAAATAATATAACGTAAGAGTTCACGTTTCCAATGGTACACTTCCATTTCTCCCTCTGTCTCACGATGTTATATTGAACACAAGTCATGGTCCACGTCAACTTGTATATGTTCAATGCTTTCTCGATCTTGAGTATAATGATAATCCAATCGTATTGGGGTGTGGCCACACGCTTTTCATCATTATCACTCATCGAGGGGCCCAAGCAAAACATTTCTCTTTCGAGGGACAAATTCCATCTTGACTTATCATCCTTCCCATCATGAATCTGATCATGCCAAAGATAGCCTTTATAAATATCGTGTTAAGATATCATTTGACTAAAATCAAACATGACTTTCATCATATGTAAGGTCATGATAATCTCAGGTCTAGGGACTAAATGAAGTGACCATATGAGATTTAATTATGACATTTGACCATGACATAAATCTCATACAGGTCAAGTCCAGTCAGTTGTTCTCTAACAAGTACCCATAATTTCAATGTGCATCTCGATGCATATAATCATCATATGATTATCCATTGACAATTATACTAATTATTCTCTTAATAATCAGGGACGGAGATTATTACAATAAATATGCAAACTATATAATAATCAAATAATAAACTTAAACAATAAAGATGATACATAACGGTTTTTAGTTAAACATAACTAAATCCTAGGGCATTACACCAACAGTTATGAGGACGTGTTATGTCCTCTAAATGAGGTTGTGAAATGTTCGAGGACGTGTGATGTCCTCTGACTGAAGTGATGTTGTCATGAGGACGTGTGATGTCCTCTAAAGGAGGTTGTGAATAGTTCGCGGACGTGTGATGTCCTCTGACTGAAGTGATGTCGTTATGAGGATGTGTGATGTCCTCTAAACGAGGTTGTGGAATGTTCGAGGACGGGTGATGTCCTCTGACTGAGGTTTCGGGTGTGGACGTGTCGGTGTCCTAAGCCAGGGATGTAAGTGTTTGCGCCTTGGGGGGCAGGCACTCGTGCTTTAAGTGTTTTGATTTTGGGAGGCGTGTTTGCCTTGTGTTTTGTCTGCTGGGGAAGAGTTCGGGCTTATAATGGCTGCCGGGGGAATGAATTGTTTGCTGTTAAGGCATTTGTGCCTTAGGATGTGTGTTTAAAGGCGTTTTGCGCCTTGGAATTTGTGTGTGGAGGCGTTTGCGCCTTGGGATTTGTGTTTTAAGGTGTTTGTACCTTGGGGTCCGGACTTTACGATGACGGTCGGTGTTTTATCTGCTGGGGATATGTGGTCTTGTACGGGTGCAAGAATTCCCGTTTGACTTTTGTCCGCTGGAGAAAGGGTTCCGGCTTACTTTGATGGCCGGGAAAGGCGACGAGTATCTAAGTTGAGTTTCTTTGAAGGTGTCTATACCCTAATTGAGATTGTTTGGGGGGTGTCTACCCTAAGTTGAGACTATTCTAAGGCGTCTGGACCTACGTTGAGACTTAGTTCAGGAGTATGACCCTAAGTGAGACTGTTTAGGGGCTTCTACCCTAAGCTGAGACTATTCTAAGGTGTCTGGACCTAAGTGAGATTGTTTGGGGGTGTCTACCCTAAGATGAGACTATTCTAAGGCGTCTGGACCTAAGTGAGACTGTTTGGGGGTGTCTACCCTAAGTTGAGACTATTCTAAGGCGTCTGGACCTAAGTTGAGACTATTCTAAGGCGTCTGGACCTAAGTTGGGTTTGATGGTGTATTTTGTGAGTTTTGTAAGAAATTTGTTTGTGGAAATTTTTAGAAAGGAATCATGCCGTGCTGGGATTCTTCTTTTATGTAGCGTTTATTACAGCTATGTCTCGCATTTGAAGTTTATTGACATACCTTTGTTGTGTTTACCTGCATGAGGAGGCGCCTTTGTCAGGAGGAAGTTGAGGAGGACGGGGTGGCACCTCTGGCTGAGATAATGAGGATGTGGGGCGCCTCTGACCGAGTTGTTGAAATGTTTGAGGACGTGGGCGCCTCTGGCTGAGATGATGAAGTGTTTGAGGACGTGGGGCGCCTCTGATCGAGTTATTGAAATGTTGAGGACATGGGGCGCCTCTGACCAAGTTGTTTACATGTTGAGGACGCCGTAGGTGCATCTGACCGAGTTGTTGAAATGTTGAGGACGTGTGGTGCCTCTGACCGAGTTGCTGAAATGTTGAAGACGTGGGGAACCTCTGACCGAGTTGTTGAAATGTTGAGGACGCTGCAGGTGCTGGACAAGGAGAGGAGGGATGGCTCGTATGCTCTTTCCTTCTTCATTCTTACTTCTGCAGATTTCTTGGAGTATCCGGTCGAGGAAGGTGCTGAGTTCCCCGAGGATGATGAGGTGGCTGGCAGAGGCACCGAGATGTGGGAGTTTTTACCAGGCGGTGGTGCCGATAACTCAGAGTAGAACTCTTTTTTTTTCTTCTTTTCTGTGCATGTTAGTGAGGAGAGCAACAAAATATTTGTATTTGTATGCACAATGTATTCACATGTAATGAACTCTTTTATTTTCTCTTTAGGGGTTGTTTCTACTCCCCTTTTTTTATGTTTTGTGCATGTCCCATGAGCTTGAAATGTTTGTGGTTAGTGTGTGGTGGTCGGAAATGGCTTTGGTAAGGGTTTTGAGCAGTTGGGGGCTGAAGCAGCTTTGATAGTTTCATGAGTGACGGCGGGAGCTGGGACGTGTTTGCTTTGTGAGTGATAGCCACTCTTTTCATGGTTAGCCCCCTCGGGATATGTCACAGCGCTTTGTTGGATGTGGTAGGCCATCGCAGAGCCGGTGAGGACATCGTTCCCTTAGTTTTGGGTGAAACCCTTCACGGCATTGATCGCCTAGTGAGAGGGGATATGTTCATGAGAGGGGGAAGCCCTGTTTTGCTCACCTTGTGGTTGCGAGAGAGGCTTCAAGTCATGCCAGAGTCTCCGGCGTCTTTTAGTCCGTGGACGTTTGCTCAGCGGCCTCTTGTCTTGGATATGGATCAGTTCGCCTGTGAGAGATGGATGGCACAGCTTGGTACGCATCAGATCCGTTGATGGGTTCCTCACTGGGGGATTGAGACTAGGAGGGCCTTTCAGGAAGGTTCCTATGTTGTCAGAGTTCCATGTTTGTCTTGGTCCTCTTTCTATGTTCCGTCGCTTGTTTCCAAGCAGTTCGGGATGAGGCAGGAGCCTTTGCTAGGCTGGGATGACATCGCCACTGTAGAGGTAGCTTCTCTCTGCATGGCAGATTCAGGTGTCTTTTTCTGTATTTTCTGAGGGTGTTAGGCCCAACTGGTAGGAATCAGGCTAGAGGGGGGTGAATAGCCTGTTAAAACCTTTTTAAAACTCTTTTAATCTTTGAAAATGTTAAGTCACACTTTTGCTAACCGGTGAGATAAGTTTGCACAGCGGAAAGAAGATGTTGGTTAGAGAGGTACTTAAAAACGGTAAGGTAAGGAGTTTCAAAGGTAAGTTAAAATTTCATGCAAAAAGGGTAAATACTCATTCCAGTAAGACAAACAATTAAGCAGTAGTAAGAGTCAATAGGTTGTGACTAGTTGAGGGATTATCAACCAGTTACAACTACACAAGAAATAAACAAACACACAAAGAAATGACACATTGTTTGAAGAGGTTCACAGTGTTAAATAACTGCAACGTCCTCTACCAAGTTTGATCAGAACTTGAATTTGTGAAAGTGCACTGCTATTAATGGTTCCTAACTATTACAAGTTGCAAGCCCAACGATTGAAGGCTGCTAAAAGTAAAGTGACTACTAATGGATCGTGCTACAATAAAGACCTGGTGTTTTATAGAGATGTGCTCACAAGTTGAGCTGATTTCTCTAGGGTGTGTGTGTGATTCAATCAATGTGTTCCATATGTAGTCTTGTTGAGGAACACAACAGAATTGATTGAAGGTGCTCAGTGTATGTCCTACAGAGATGTCTAGTGAATGTGGGGACTAGAATTGAATGCCTTGAACTATAGTATTTGCAGGTTGGTAGTTCTTGGCAGCTCACTCTCAAGGATCTTAAATGCACCAATCATCTTCAATGCTCTGGGGAAGCTATTTATAGTGAGCTTCAAAAAGGAGCCGTTGTCTTTGAAGAGGGTGTAATGATGACTTGGACTGGCATACATTAAATGGGAGTATCTTTGCATTTAATACCTGAGATTGGATAGAGAGGATTTCCATTGAGTACTTGAGGTGATGTGAGTACTGGTAACTTTGACATTCCACTTTGAGATTCTGACAGTAGCAGGAATGTCTTTTCAGCATGCTGCTTTACCAACTTCAGCTAAAGTTGGTGGCTGGGTAGTTGGGGGCAATAAATGCTTCGGCTAGCTGCTGAAGGAAGCTTGCAGGATAAGCCTGGACCGGTTAGGAGAATGAGGAACAAAACCGGTGAGAGACATCGGCTAGGTAGATGACCGGTTAGGCGTGTCTTACCGGTTGAGTGGTCAACTGGTTAGGGAAGCTTCATACCAAGTAAACTCACAAACTGATAGGGAAATCTTCAGGTCTTTAAGTCTTCAAATCTTGAGAAAGTTACATATTAAAAACACTGGTCACTAGCACTAAAGGAACCTATCGTACATAGAAAAATTCTATTTTGTCTAATTAAAATTAGGGGTCCTCAATAATGCTTGTTGTGATTGGGATTAAGCAATTCTAAATCTAAACACAAATTTGACTAACAGAGGGTATGAAAGTATTCCGCTTTCCCTCATGTGGTGCTTCTTCGACGTCGGGAGAGTGTTGTGTTGACCACTGAGTACCTGGATTGGTATGAGCAGCATGTCGGGCAGACCCAATTGGTTTTGGGGAGCAGGCACAAAGCGATTCTTGGGCAAGATTGTCGTTTCAGCTGCATCCTTAGGAGTGTAGAAGCTTGGGTTAAACCTCAGGGTGTCACGGGAGACGCTTTATTTGACTATGAGACTAGCGTTGACAGACTGGCGGGGAGAGGTCCCCTTTTACAGACTTGTAGGGAGGAGATCCGAGCTGAGGCATGGGCGAATGAAGCTCTGAGAGCGACTGGGTTGCTTGACCCGATTGGGAGGACTTCTGATCTAGAAAGGAGGGAGACAGATGTAGTTCACGTGGAACGAAAGAAGACTTGTTGGGGGACGATGGAAGAAAAGAAAGAGTGACGAAGGGACGAGTGAAAGTAGCATGAAATGACCTTCTGAAACACTGAGTATCCATAGACGTGTCCAAAATCTAACCGGAACCGGCTAACCGGAGGTTATTAATCGGTCAAAACCGTCAACCGCCTTAACCGTAACAGCCTTAACCGAAACTGGCGGTTAATCGGTTCGGTTAAGGTTAGGATTTTTCAAAAACCAGCAACCGACGGTTATAACCGTCGATTATTTAACCGGTTATAACGGGTTAAATAACCGGCGGTTATAACCGGCAGTTTTGAATTTTGAATTTTACGTTAACCCCAACGGATACCTTGGCTAACGACTCCCTCCCCCCCTCCCCCAACGACTAGTTTGACCCAGCGCCCTTCCCAGTTCCCTTTCCAGCGCCCAGGCCCCCAGCAGCTCCTTCAATTAAATCAAAAAAAAAAAATCTTTTAAAAAACAACTACCCTACTATAAATATTACCTCCCTCCCTCCTACCATTTTATTTTCAATTTCACCTTACATCTCTACTTCTACTCTCTTTCTCTCTACTCTCAAATATCCTAAGCCTCTCTCATACTCTCATTATATTCAATTTTCAGTTTCAGTTAGTTTCCTTAGAATTTCCAGTTAGTTTTTTAACGATTTTTTTTTTGTATTTCGAGAATTCCAGTCAGTTTTTAGGAATTTCAGTTAGTTTTTTTAGAGTTTTCAGTCAGTTTTTTAACATTTCCAATTAGTTTTTAGGAATTCCAGTTAGTTTTTTAGAGTTTTCAGTTAGTTTTTTAACGTTTTTAGTTAGTTTTTCAGAATTTCAGTTAGTTTTTTAGAGTTTTTAGTCAGTTTTTTAGAGTTTTCAGTTAGTATTTCAGTTTCAGATAGTTTTTTAGAGTTTTCAGTTAGTTTTTTTTAGAGTTTTCAGTTAGCTTTTCAGAATTTCAGTTAGTTTTTTAGAGTTTTCAGTTAGTTTTTTTTAGGTTTCAGTTAGTTTTTCAGATTTCAGTTAGTTTTTTAAATTCCAGTCAGTTTTTTAAAGATTTCAAGTCAGTTTTTTAAAGATTTCCAGTTAGTTTTTTAACAAAAGTTAGCTTTTTTTTTCGAATTCAAGTCAGTTTTCTAACGAAAATGTCTTCTTCTCGAAAAGGCAAGGAACATGTTGGTTCTATCACCCATCATAACGTAGAAGAATCTGAATTTTTTGAGGAACCATTTACACAAAATGAGCAAGATCAAGATGTGGATGAAAATGTTGTTGAAAGTTGTAGAAGGGGGGGTAGGGTCGGCCGAGGCCGAGCTCGAGGTGGTCGTGCTCGGGGACAAGAATAAGAAGAACAACCGCCAACGTTGCCACGTTCACGTGCCCCTAAGTCCGACACTTTTACAATTCATTTTCGAAAAGAGCAAATTGATCCTGATGACGACCGCTATTATCGAGCTATTTGCAACTATTGTCCAAAATCCTACCCATTTACGAAGGGTGGAGGGCATGGGTCACTTAATGCCCACACACGCACAGTACATCCGAATAAACTTGGCATTTCGAGTGATCAAACTCAATTAGCTCCAACCACCACCCAAGGTTCGTCTTCCTTCCTATTTAAATTTAATAAGGTCATTTATAGACAAGAATTGGCCAAATTTGTTTGTGTTAAAGGACTTGCTTTTAACTTTGCAGATGATGACTTTTATGAAAGATTTATAAGACTATCTTTAAATCCCGCCGCCGCAAGAGTACCACGTTCGACTCTCGTACGTGATATTCATAAGGTGGTGTTAACATATCAAAAAACTTTAATTGAGGTTTTATTAAATTTACCAAACAAAGTTTCAATTTGTGCCGATGGTTGGAGTGATCATTGGCAAAGAAATAGTTATTTAGGTGTTACTTGCCATTGGATAGATAATTCTTGGACTATCCAAAAAAGATTAATTGCATATGAAAATTTTGATCCCCCCCATACCGTCGAAGCAATTTGTTCAAAGTTGCGTGAAATTTTTTTAAAATATAAGATTACGAATAAAATATTTACTATTTCTTTTGATAATGCTAGTGCTAATACCGCTAGTTTACCGGATTTGATTAGAGTTTGTCAACCGTCATTTGGTGGTAAGTTTTTTCATATTAGATGTTTATGCCATATTATTAATTTATGTGTTAAAGATGGTTTGCATGCATTAGAAATCAAAATCTTGGAGACAAATATTTTACTTCTGATGTTCCAACTAGGTGGAATTCCACCTATAAAATGTTAAAAGATGGTTTTGAGTATAAAGAGCTTCTTATGGATTTTTTTGCTACACTTGGTAATAATCAACCTTTATTTGCTTATCAATGGAATGCATGCATTAATTTGTGTAAATTGCTAAAGATTTTTAACACCGCTACTTTGGCATTATCGGGAGTTTAATATCCAACTTCCATTTTGGTTCTTGAGCAATGTGTTGCAATTGTTACTAGTTTTAATAATTTAAAAGATTGCTATGTTTTAGGGGATTGCATTTTTTTCATGAGACAAAAGTGGATAAAATATTTTGCCACTATTCCGTCTTTATTTTTTGTTGCAAAAGTATTAGATCCCCGTGTTAAATTAGATGAGTTGACTACTATTTTAGCTTTTTATTATACTAATTTATACCCCGAAGGTGACGGTGATCATGAATCTCCGTCGAATATTGTTGAATCAACAAAAAATGATTTGGTGTCTTTTTATAACGAATATAATGCAATTCATGGAAATCCTTCTCAAAATGTTGACACTACTTCTTCTCAAGATGTTGGTGGTGATTTACTTGAGGCGGATCCGTATCATTTTTTTGCTAATTTGTATAGCAAAAAGAAACGTCCTCGAGTAGGGACTACTTCTTCCTCTAACATTCCCTTGGAGTTAGACACATATTTCAACACTACTTTTGAATGGGATCAAAGTAGTGATAATCCAAATGATTTTGATGTTTTAAAGTGGTGGTCAAGAAGGAACGAGAGTTATCCTATACTCTCTATAATTGCAAAAGAAGTCTTAGCTTCTCCCGCGTCAACTGTGGCGGTCGAATCCGCATTTAGCATTGGAGGAAATGTTTTGGAAGAAAGACGTTCCCAACTAACGGTTGAAAACTTGGAAAATCAACTATTACTTGGGGATTGGGTTAGATCGGAAAAGAAAGAACAAGATATGTCTTATGAAGAGGATACACTTGACCCAAAATATCAATATGATGTGGATGACTCTACGGGAAGTGACTAGTGAGGATTAGATTAGTTTTTAATTTTAATTTTTTAGATTAGGTTTATTTTTATTGAATTGTAATAGTTAGGTTGAGGTAAAGGCTTCTAAATGTCCCCCCTTAATTATAAAAGGGTAAGGTTGGTTGTCCCCCTCTTTGTAATTTTATTTAATTAATAAAATTTAAGGGTACCGTCCCTTTTTCTTTTAAATACTTTCGTTTATTTTTAAAAAAGTTAAGTTTTATTTCTTTCAAAATTCATAACTTTTTTTATATATTTTTTTTGTAAAAAATGTATATAGTAAACAAAAGTCTAAATGGTCTTCTTTATCCAAAAAAAAAATTAAAAAAAAAAGTTAACTTTTTTATAGAACTAGTTAAAAATCTGTTAAAAAGTTAACTGTTTTCTTAAAAAAAATGTTAAAAACTGTTTTTAAAAGAAATATTTCTCAAATAGCTTTGCTTAACCAAAAAAATAAAAAAAATAAAAAACTGTTAAAAAATCTGTTAAACACATTTTCCGTTAAAATTTCATTTATTTAAAAATTCTTAACTTTTTTTTATAACTTTTTCCAAAACAAATCACTAATAAGTAACATCTCAAATAGTATTATTTATTCAAAAAAAAAGGGATATACAGTACAAAAGTTAACAGAAACTGTTAACTATTCCGTTAAAAGGACTAATCTGAAAAAAAGGTTCATTTTTAACCGTGTAACCGTGTTAACCGTATATAACCGTTAACCGTATAACCGTAACCGTTAGTACATGGTTAACAGTTCGGTTACGGTTAGGACTTAACGGTTTTTTTAACCGCCTGTTATAACCGTTAACCGGCGGTTTTAACCGTATGGCCACGTCTAAGTATTCATTCATTGTCATTTGCAGACACATTAATTGTTAAATGTTTTAAGTTGTCTTTTAGCATGCTGTGAGTTTGAGAGTAGACCGTGCTTGAACTCATCAAGAAGTGTTTTAACTGTGATGATTTGTGATTTACTTTTAAAGCTTTATCGAGACGCAAAATCTCTTGCTTGCTTCTTGTCTGAGCCTTGATGGCGTCCAATTTTTGGATTTTTGTGTATACTTTAGACCGAACCAATGAAGGCTGCCTACGTTCCCCTCAAACTGAGGGGCTCAGGGCTGCGTAGTTCGACCTTCTTTTGTGAGAGAAGGGGAGACGAAAAAGGGGTAGAATGGTGCAACCCTGATTTTTGCCTAGACTGTCCTGTTTGGGGTTTTCAATCTAGCTGGGTATGTTCTTCAACACCTTTATATATATTTTTTTGAATCAATCAGTCAACCAAAAATGTGAAAGAAATGACTTGTAATGTACACTCGCAAGGGCGTGTATATTTTTTTTTTTTTGAAAAGGTGGGAACTGGTCCCTTTTTGTGTGAATGCCTTATTTGATGTAGGCACAAAAGAAATGCTTTTGGGTTTGACTCTTTTGAGAGAGTATGAGCACTGAAAAGCTTGTAAAAGTGTATGGAAACCCTTGCTGACAGAAAATCAGTGTTTAGCTCTATTTTCCGAGTTTGTAGAAAAAGAAGACTTGTCGAGACATCTGAAAACTTGATTTGTTCACAACGATCACTTGTTTGCTTAAAACCCTTTGTTGATGTTCGGGTTATTCAACAATAAAACTTGATATGCTTGATTAATCATGAGGAGAAAGTCAACTGGTATCAAGGAACGAGTTGGGTCAGGTGTGAGAGAAGGTTTGTGTATAGGAGAGGTCATTGGTGAGATCGGGTTTGTGGGTTTGTATGTGTTTATGACCGGACCTTTTTTGGTTGCCTACGTTCCCCTTAAGACAAGGAGCTCAGGTCGACGTAGTTCAGGGCCGAACCGTGTTTGGCTATGGGGCAAGGGTGATGAATATTTGTGCGGCCTTTGGCGAAAAGGCTCAGAGTTGAATGATGAGGCACGGGCCTTGAGGTGATTCCTTGACAAGTCGTATTTGACAGCAGTTTCAATGAATCCGTTGCTTCTTGATTGTCGTCTTTCATCAGCGGAGAAAGAATTTGAACATAGCTTAAGGGCTTATGACATGATTCTGCCTTTTCTTTAACTGCTCCATTGTTATTGACAACTCCCATTCTTCGAGCTTTAATATTGCCCATCTATCAAGCTTCTGATTGGCGATGCTGGGTCCTTGGCCTCTTTTTTTTTTTGAAGCTCCTGCTTGAGCTTTTTTTTTTTTTGAAGCTTCTGCTTGAGTTTTTTTTTTTTGAAGCTTCTGCTTGAGCTTTTTTTTTTGAAGCATATGAGGGCGAAGACAAGCCCCTGCTTGAACTTTCTTGATGTGCACGAGGGCGAAGGCAAGCCCCTAGGTTGTTGTCGACATGGGGTCAATCTTTTAATGCTGAGTGACCTTTTGTTGTCCTTTGATGTTGCCGCCGTCGTTGACTTGGTCAAGGTGATGGTGGGGACATGTTTTGGAAAATGTATGGCTTGATGGTGGCCTTTATGTGGGGTATGGTAAGGTGTATGGGGAGTTATCGATTGACTTTCTCACACCAATTAATCAAAGCGTTAATCATTTGTGGAATTACTTGTTGAGCAATGCAAGTGTTCACATAGAACAAAACTGTTTTGGCTAAAAACAGTCTATAATGATAGAAATTGAAATGAAGCTAAGGAGGGTGCAATGGAGTATAATTGGTACAATAATGTAACTAGGATGACTCGATCATGTAACGAGGAAAACCCTTGAGATAAGTATCTCGCCGGCACAAAACCTCGGGAGGTGATTATGAGCACCTACCTTTCCAAACAATTGTATTAGCACTGAGTTACAAGGTAGAAAGTTATGGCGAAATTACAGAGTATTTGTGATTCGTTTGTGTGTAATGCGTGCGTTCGTGTGTTGTGTTTTTGTGTTTCCAGCCATGAGCTTAAATAAAAAGAAAATAACAGAAAAATCAAATCCTAACAACTCAAGATGTTGACATGCTGATAACAACTCAAGATGTATCAATCCTGAATTTTACCCATAACAATTGTCCCAAAAAAACTGTCTTTTAAATGAAATTTAAAAGGTCAGTTTTTTCCACGACCTTCTAGAAGCTCTGCGGTTAATTAATTCAGAGGATACGTGGCGGTTGAGGAGTTAATCTCCAATTAATTAACGTAACCACTCCCAAGATCTAGGGCATAAAACCGAAAACTCTTTTCACTTTCTCCTTTACCTTTTCTAATCACTTTCATCCATTCTTCTTCACGGCGGTGATTTCTCCCTTGAAGGTAAAATCCTTCCCTCTCTTTTTCTTCCTGTTTCTTTTTTCAAAAATGGTGAAATCAAAAAAGGGAAAAGCCGCAAAAAATCCTCCGAGTTTACACGAGGACGGGGGTTTTTCGTGTGAAGGTTTGTTGACAAAACCAGATGAAGAAATTTGTGTTTTTAACAATGAACTGATCAAATCCATCAAAGATCGACACTGCTTCCCGGATTCTACCATCTTTAGGCCATTTGATGTTCTTCTTAGGTCTGATTTCGTTTCTCCGAAATGGGTTTGTTTTTATGAGTATCCATTCACTCTAGGTTTTTTCTATCCTTTCCCTGCAATGATAAATGAGTTTTTTAGAAAGACTAACCTTGCTTTTGTACAACTAATGCCTATGGTTTGGAGGATCTTTTCTTGTGTCTTGAGAGTGAACCGTGAATTCGGTTTAGATATAGGTTTGAAGGAGTTGGCCTTTGTGTATGAACTCCAAACTTTTGGTTCCACAAGGTACCTTCTTAAGACTAGGTCTGGAATGAAACCCTTGTTCTTGAAAGTAACTGTGAGTGATAGGGGTTGGAAATCGAAATACTTTTTTGTCGAGAAGGATTCTTTGGAGGAAGGAGACTTCTTGGTGACTGAATGGAATAGGGAAGGTATCCCTCTTTCAAATTTCAATTTTCCTTTATTTCCCGCACTTACCTGTTGTAATTTCTTTGTTTGTTTTTGCAGCTATTGATTGGGTGAAGCTTTTCCCTCCATCTGCTGAAACGATTGGGAAGGTGAATAGGCTGTTGGAATTCTCAGAGGGGGAGAGATCTTTCCAACCTTACGAAGACATAACCGTCTCTGAAAATAAGGAGGTACCACCCTCCATCGAGATGTCTACTGGTAAGATTTTTTTGATCTTTGTGCAAATTTCTTGGTGTTGCTAGATTTTACATTCTTCTGATAGTGCATTTCTTTTGACAGTTTCGAAATCAACTGATGCCTTTTCTCTCAAGGACCTTCAAGACTTTGTGGGGCAAACCCAGGCGAGCAATCAAATTTTGGCGCCTAAAAGGGAGATGGAGGCACCATCTGTAGGAGCCAGGGTGAAGAAGAGGAAGAGCAGTTCCAAGGAAGTAATAATTGTAGATGAAACAGGTCTAGGAGATGTGGAAGAAGCTTTGGCTAAGGTTGCAGTGGTAAGTTTCTTTGGAAAATAGAGGTTCAAATATATTCCTAATTTGAATAATGAATCTTGAGGTTTTGATTGAATATTTGGCTTTTGTAGGGTGTTGATACTTCTAAGATGAAAATGAACAGTCTCGAGGAAAGAAATAGGAAGTTGGTGCTGGAAGTTATTCAAGTCAATAAACAGAGGGAAGCTGGGGCAAAGAAAATTGAGGATTTGCAGAAGGAGGTGGAAAGTTTGATGACAGGAATGTCTTCTCTTCAAGACATGCAGCTGCATGAGATTGAAGATTTAAAGAAGAATATGATGGCCTCTGTTGCCCGAAGCATGATAGAAATCAAGGTTCAAATGATGGAAGAGTTTCAAGATGGGAAGCACAAAGAGTGAGACGTTGAACAACAACGTTCCCTTTTAAAGGCTTTGGATGCTAAGGGAGAGGAGGTAGGAGATGGATCTTCAGCAGCCAAGGGTGATGATATCCTTGAGGAAGGAGCAGCAACATCAGCGGCAGTAGCCACCCCGTGAAGGAACATGATAAAAAAAATTTGGTTTTTGAAAAATTTGGATTGAAAACTTTGGTTTTAACTGGGCTGTGTCCTAAAGATAATATTTTTGGTTTGTAATGGGCCCATAAGGATCAAGACAATTTGTTTTTCAAGTGTTGGGTTGGTCCAACACTTTTTTATGCTTTCTGTAGGAAAATCTTTGCTTGGGTTTTGGTAAAAAACTTTCCCCAAGTATCTTTATGAAAAATGTTTTTAGGAGGTTGATATGTTAACCTCTTCGTAGATGGTAACAACTTGCGAGTGGATGTAGAAATCCTTTGCAATTACTTAGATTGACATGTAAATGTCAATAACCGTTTGTTCTTAGATGACACATATGTGTCATAACCAATTGTAAAGATCTTAGTCTAACACATTGATTAAGTGGTGATGGGTAATTTATATATATTAAACATACGGGCCCACCACACACCTTAATCAAGGTTGACATCGTGCGCTCCAGGCGAGGTGTTTAAACCTTAATGCGGTGAAAGAAAGTAATTTCTTTAAACCTTTGAAGGGATTAAGTACCTTAAGCGGAAGTGAGATGGCCAGTCTCAAAACGGTTGTTTTCACGAGGATTTGGACTGAATTTAGAAACTTCCAGTTTAAGGTGTCAGCTTCTTGCAAAATAACAAGTTAATGACATATTTCGACATCTTTTCTGATGTCACATTTTATTTGATAAAAGAAGATAAAATACTTTCTAAATAAAGAGTAAGAGGTAGTCTGTACCTGATTTAGGATGTTAAGTTCCTGGGAGGATGCTCACATCTTAGTTAACCAATGAGTTTTATTCTGATGTTTCTTGTTTCCTTGCAAAACAGAAACATGTTAGGGGTGGGCGTTAGCTTAGCTAACGCCCCTCCGATGCTTAAGTCAGTAATTATTCCAAAAAATAGATAAAAATGGAAGAAAATACTTTTATTGAATTTAGAATGGTAAAGATCGTACATTGGTTTTATTTGCATTGTAAAATAATCATACAAACTTACATAAAGTAGGTTTTGAGATGGATGGCATTCCAGCTTCTGGGAATCCTTGCTCCTTCTAGAGTCGATAGCCAATAGGAACCTTTGCCTGCTTCAACATCCACTAGGTATGGCCCTTCCCATTTGGGGGCCATCTTTCCAGCATTGGGATCTCTTGTATTCTGAAACACCTTTCGTAGGACTAGATCACCAACTTGGAATTTTCGCAATCTAACATTCTTGTTGTAGGATCTTGCAATTTTCTGCTGATATGCTGCTATCCTGATCTTAGCAAGGTCCCTCAGTTCGTCAATGGTGTCTAGATCATGATTCAGGTTGGCATCATTTTGCTCGGGTGTCGTCATCTTGAATCTGGCAGTGGGGACGACAACTTCTGTCGGGATGACTGCTTCTGTTCCAAACACTAAGGAATAGGGGGTTTGACCTGTCGCATTCTTAGGTGTGGTTCTATCTGCCCAAAGGACAAAGGGAAGCTCCTCTGCCCATCTTCCTTTCTTTTGATCTAGCCTTTTCTTTAGGTTATTAATGATTATTTTGTTGCTTGATTCTGCCTGGCCATTAGCTTGAGGATGCACAGGTGAAGATGTCACCATCTTAACTCCCCACCTAGCAAGAAAATTTTGGGTCTTCTTGCTGATGAATTGAGAGCCGTTGTCACATATTATTTCAGATGAGATGCCAAACCTACTAAATATATTTCTCTTAATGAAGGATATGACTTCCTTATCACGAACTTGCACATAGGATTCAGCCTCAACCCATTTAGAGAAATAATCAGTCATAGCAAGCAAGAAAACTTTTCCCCCAGGAGCTTTAGGCAATTTTTCCATTATATCCATTCCCCATCTCATGAACGGCCAAGTAGAGAGGATTGGATGAAGTAATTCTGCGGGCTGATGCAAGATGTCGCTATGCCTCTGGCAGGAGTCACATTTCTTGGCAAAGATGGCAGCATCTTGGCGCATTGTTGGCCAGTAATAACCCATTCTCAGAGCTTTTGTATATAAGCTTCTGCCCCCAGAATGGTTACCACATGATCCTTCATGTAACTCTCTTAGGACTTCTTTAGCTTGGTCGGCTTCGAGACATCTCAAATATGGGCCTGCAAATGATTTCTTAAATAGCACATTATCTATTAATATAAATCTTGAAATTCTTGCCCTGAATGCTCTACCATTCTTTTCCTCATCAGGGATAGTACCCTCTTGAAGATATTTGATTATTGGCTTCGTCCAAGATATCTCCATCTGACTGTCTGGAATGTCGTCATCTATACGGAATAGTTCTAACCTTTCCACAGCATGGACGTCAACATGTATGATTGGGATATTAGTCTGAGATAAGCTTTTGAAAGCTGATCCAAGATTAGCCAATGCATCTGCTTGAGAGTTATCTTCTCGGGTTATTTGTTCGAAAGAGAATATTTGAAATTTGCTTGCCAAAATTTTTACAATGCCCATGGGGGCCACACCCTTACAATTGATGAACTTGATTACAAGGAAGGGATGAGGCAGTCTGTCCAGGATCACGGATGTCATACGACCTAGGACTGTCCAGGGCCTTGGGTGTCGTATGACACAGGATTGCCCAGGAGCATGGATGTCGTATGACACAGGATCACGCATGAACATGGATGTCGTATGACACAGGATGACCTGGTCAGACTGTCTCTTACAAAGAGAGTGCAAAGGCCACCAATACCATTCTAACACTAAAAGAAGTAAAGCATTACACTGAACAAGGATTGAAACTATAAAATGGGTCAATCTGGGTTTGACTGAAGTCACTGAAGTCAAATCGACTTTCTGGGATCCTTATGTCGTATGACACAGGACATCTTAGGGTTGTCCTGTGTCGGACGACAGAGGCATCCTCTGTCAGTGAGCTTCACCAGATTGATCCACACTGCTAGGAATGATAAGATTATACTAAAATGCTAACTTAAAACAGTAAAACGACAGTAATAAGTGAGTATTGAGGGAGGGTCATGTGGCTTTGATGGCCAAATGTGAATGATCACATGTTTTGGACCATGATCAAAGGGCCATCACCTCCTAACTCAAACAAAGATGATCAAGATTCAAACTTTAATAAAACCAAGTTTACTAAATGTCCAGATCTGAGATGAGGAGATGTGAATATTGGTGATTCACATCTCCACCATCTTGATCACACAAAATCCCAAATAAATCACATATTATCAAATAACATGAACATGCATGGAAAATGAACAAGCAATATATAAAGGGAGATGGAAAGGATTCAGGGTCTACCTATTTTAGTCCACAAGACAAGGCACAAATAGTATGGTGTTTGTCTCTTCAACCCTCCAACAAAGAATGGTCACCTTTCTCTTTGGTTTGGATGTGTGTGTGTGTATTAGGAGGGAGGTGAATGTGTATGTATGTGAGAGAGAGAGTCTCAGTGTATATTCCAGCAGAGTAACCTTACTTCCAAAAGTCCCCCCAAAATGAGCAGTAAAGCCTTGTATTTATAGGCTGCTGAGAGGAGCTTCCATATCGTACGACATGGGGATTTAAACCGCCTTAGGGTAGTCCTGTGTCAGACGACGCCGGTCTTCCTCAGGGCAGAATGGGCCGAAGGGAGGCAGGCCCAAGAAAAACTAATGAATATAAATAAATAATGCAAGCCCAATACAAAGGCATATAAATAATTAGGCAAGCCCAAAACTAAGGTAGACCCTTTGCAATTCAAGGAAAGCAGGCCCAAAAACACGAGTTCGGGTCAGGGTACTCACAGAGCCCCTTGGCGACGTCGCTTCCACGAGAAGTGGGGTCGTCGACAAAATGAGAATCCCGAGCCGGACAAAGACTGGCAGGAAAAAGACATGACCAAGATGGTCGAGTGGCTGGACCCTTATGAAAAGGATTCCTATGTATCCCATGAGGGAATCAAGCCAAATCGTAGTTCGGAAGGATGGACGTTTGTGTCCGGGGGATGCGACCATAATGGTCAAGCGGCTGGACCCTTACGAAAAGGATTCCTACGTATCCCATGAGGGAATCAAGCCAATTCGTAGTTCATCAAAGAGGTGGCGATAACAAGAGGCCACGGGCGTTTGTACCCAAGAGTGAAGTGATGGGCGCTCGTATACCCAAAGAGTGACTGTTTAGGGGAGTCACCCCAAGACTAACTATTTAGGGGAGTCACCCGAAGATTGACTATTTAGGGGAGTTACCCGAAGAATGACTGTTTAGGGGAGTCACCCCAAGATTGACTGTTTAGGGGAGTCACCCCAAGTTTGACTGTTTAGGGGAGTCACCCCAAAGATAAAGATAACAAGGGCTTTCGTATACCCGAACAGTGACTGTTTAGGGGAGTCACCCCAAATATAAAGATAACAAGGGCTTTCGTATACCCGAACAGTGACTGTTTAGGGGAGTCACCCCAAAGATTGACTGTTTAGGGGAGTCACCCGAAGATTGACTATTTAGGGGAGTCACCCCAAAGATTGACTATTTAGGGGAGTCACCCCAAGATTGACTGTTTAGGGGAGTCACCCCAAAGATAAGGAAAACACTTGAAAAAGACCGAGAGACGGGCGTTTGTACCCGAAAGAAAGATAACCATAAAAGGAAAGATAGCCATAATGGGAAAGATAATCATAACATGAAAGATAATCATAACAGGAAAGATAATCATAACAAGGGCGTTTGTACCCGAATGAAATATAACCATAAAAGGAAAGACAATCATAACAAGAAAGATAATCATAACAGAGGCGTTTATGCCCGAATGAAATATAACCATAAAAGGAAAGACAATCATAACATGAAAGATAATCATAACGCGGACGTTTGTACCCAAAAGATAAATAACTATAACAGGAAAGGAAATCATAACAAGAAATATAATCATAACGTGGGCGTTTGTACCCTAAAGATAAATAACTATAACATGAAAGAAAAGCATAACATGAAAGATAATAGTAACGAGAAAGATAATCATAACATCGGGCGTTTGTACCCGAAAGAAACATAATCATAAAAGTATAACATGAAAGATAATCATAATATGGGCGTTTGTACTCGAAAGAAAAATAACTATAATAGGAAAGATAACACGGGACTTTTGGAGGAGTCGCGAAGATAGGTCTTTGATGAACCTTAAGAAATTTGTGGAGAACAACGAGTGATTTTGTAAGCAAGGTGTCGAGGAAAATGGCAATTTGAAAGTTAATTTTAATAAGGATGCCTTATGATTAATTATGACCCTAACTAACTTAAAGAGTTTGCCTCATGCTGATCTTGATGACAAGGGATGCCTTCTTGCTAGATATGACCCTGTTGAAGCCCCGGCCTTTGTTGTAGCCCTGGTTCTTGATGAAGAGAGCCCCAATATTTGACAAATGTACTATGGCACCATCTCTAATCTTGGAATCGTTCAATCGACTCAAAAGGTAAAAGAAAAGAATTGTACTAGGACACCGCAGGGGCGTAACGGTAAGAGAAAACTTTTGTGTTTTGACTCTTGGATGACCAAAGAGAGATATATGTATGAGTGAGAGGAAGCCCCTGCTTGACAGAAAGTAAGTGTTTGGCTCTTCCTAGATTGTAGAAAAGAAGACTTGTCGAGACATTTGAAGATTGATTTTATTCGCAGTTATCACTTGATTACTTGAGAAAAGGCCTCACTGATTCATTTGTCAAATTTTGATTATTAAACACGTAGTCTCAAGATGCTAAATGCTTGTGATCTAAAGTTGTAATGATAGATAGAAAGCCGATTCTGCTGTAATTGTCGCGCGGGTTGCCGCTGCATTGATTCTTCTTTGTGAGAAAAGAAAGAAAACAAATAGAGGACGAAAAGGAGTAGAAGGAAAAAAGTGGGACGTGACGGATGATAGCCCCTTCTATTTTTTCTTTCTTTCTCAAAAACCGAGGGAAAATGTCCCTGGCATGTGTCTCCTTGCTTTTACCGGAGTGCCGGAGAGGCACAGATGCGAAGCCCCAATGAGACTTTCACGGACCGTGTTTGTTGAATTGAAAGGATGAATTTATTTCAAGAATGAGACGAGTTCCCAAACTTGGAGAGAGTACGTAATATGCTCACAATTAGATGATAAACGACTCAAGAACTAAACATGCATTTCTTTTAAACGGTCTTTAATTGATGAGAATGAATCTCTTTGAATAAGAGATGAGAATGCCATTCGGTAGAGGTCGGAGCTGGGCTTCGGGTTGCGATCGGCCATTGGGAAATTTGAATCTTCGTGAATCATGACCTCTTTTAAGATGAGAGGTCAGCTGAACCTTTTACTGACTATACCTCTAATGATGAGAGGTTGGTTATGGGATGAGTTTAGGAGTTCTAAGGTGAGAGGATGGTCCTGTCGTGTCTTTGAAAGACCAAGATCAACTTTGGCAAGAAAGATGGTGATATCCTCTAAGAGTGAGAGGATGGCTTTGAAATTGGGTAGGGGATTTGCCGAGAGGGAAAAATTTCCACTTCTTCACAATGTCGCTTCTTCGTTTTGAGCAGTTGGGGAATTATCCACGAGGTGTACATGTTTGAGAGCATCATTCGCTCGCCTCTCCTTTTCGACCCTCGCTTCTTCTTCTTTTTTTTTTTTTGCGAGAGAGAAACTGTGGTAGCCCCATGTGTAAGCCTTAGATAGTGTTCACCTTGTCCCTCTTCTTGTGTCGTCCACCGCTTTTGAGCTTGAAGGTGGTACTTCTTTTGCGAGCGGAGGGAGCCCCTTGCATGGGCTTTTCCCTTGGGGTTTTAAAACTTACCGATCTTGAAATGAAAGGATATTATGAAGTGAGGGTAGGGTAATGGTTTCCTATGGTGAGAGGTTTCAGCTTCGATCGCTACTAGACGGCATTCTCATTGCCTAGAGAGTACTTAAAAGAAATGCAAATTCATTTAACCGACTTATTAAGGAAAATGTATTTGGACCAAGGGAAAGATATGTGAGCATATTCAATAAAAGCTTATCAATCAAATGGAAAATCCGAGGAGACGCGAGAGTGGGGAATTGATGAACCCCAAATTGATCTTCATGTTACACTTGTGAGGGGTGGAAATAGCCCCTTGCCCTTTCTTTTAATTGTAGCAGCGCGAGCGTCTCTACTTTGAAGATGAGCAACAACAAGCTTTATGAAATAAGAGTAAAATGAAATTTTTTTGTAGAAAGTGTATGCTTGGGAGAGCATTTGAGATAGTGTATGGAATGTAAGTGAAAATGGTGTATGGAGATAGTGTATGAAATGCGCACATAGAGAGTGGATGCGAATGAGATGTATGGAGATAGTATATGGAGAGAATGTGTAAGAGAAAGAAATTTGCTCCCCCAATCGAAGCATTCGTCATCTTGAGATTACGTGTTCACTTTGTCATGAGTTCTTGTTAGTTAATGAGTTTATCAGTGCGGTTAGCAATCAAGCGATATTTACAAATAAAACAACTTTCATAAAAGGTAAAACAAGATAATGTCTCAAGTCTAGAGAGAAAAGAAATAAAAGACTTTTAATTGAAAACATAAAAGATAAATGTTCAAGATGAACAAAGACCAACACACTAGAACCTACGATGACTGAACGACTCTTTTAGTTGTGAGGCAGAGGGTTGGCAACTGTGTTTGAGGGCTTCCCAATCTTGCTCTTATCGATCAAACTCTGGATGATCTTCTTGAGTAAGAAACAGTTGTTGGTGGTGTGACCATGGCACTGATGATATCGGCAAAACTTGGATGTATCAAGATTGGGCCTCTTGGAAGATTGTGCAGTGCTGACATACGACTTGATCAAACCCTTCTCCATTAGGACATCAAGAAACTGATCCATAGGCATTTCCAAGTCATCACATTGCCTCTTCTCACGGATCGGCTTTGGGGAGAACTTGAGCGGTGGCATCTTGTGATAGCGGACATGCATAGTAGGAATCTTGAAAGTGGGAACTTGGCATGTGGGACCAGGAGCGAGATCACAAGCATACGGATGGGAAGGACCCTGGGAGGTATTGGAGGGCAAAACTCTTCGCAAGTACTCATGGATGTCACAGAGGCAAGACAATTGACGCTCCTCGAAGGCTTTTAAGGTCTCAAGCATTTCGTAGCAGAAGTGGATCAATTCCAACCTTAGGTTCTGAATCTCCTTGAGGGCTTCTTGGAATTTGATGCTTTCCCTTGTAGACATGGTGCCGAAATCCTTGTAGCAAAAGATTGAATTAGATGCATAATCAATCTTAAGGAAATCCAAAAAAAAACACAAAATTTCTTTTGAAATAACTAGTTGGTCTCCACACTGCGACAAAAGCTTAGAAAGTTTGATCGGGCGAAAGTTGCCTACGTAACTCTTACCATATAAGGTGCGAGTCTCAGGTCACCGTAGTTCGAAGGAGCCCCGGTTAATGATAAGCCCGGGGTCAGCTTTTGGAAAAGAGAGAGTAAGTCCAAGAAATGGACGGAATGGGCCTTTGGAGGTCCAAGAAATAAAGAATGGACCTTGGAGGGTCCAAGATTTTAGAAATGACCCCTGATGGGCCAAGATAGAGGGATGACCCGTAGAAGGGCCCAAGATGAAGAGTGGACCTTTGGAAGTCCAAGATTGTGAAATGGACCTTGGAGGGTCCAAAAGATAATAAAGTGGACCTTTTGGGATCCAAGATGGAGGGATGAACCTTCGTGGGTCCGAGATTGAAGAATGGACCTTTGGGAGTCTAAGATTGTGAAATGGACCTTGGAGGGTCCAAGAGATAAGAAAGTGGACCTTTTGGGGTCCAAGATGGAGAGATGAACCTTCGTGGGTCCAAGATGAAGAGTGGACCTTTGGAAGTCCAAGATTGTGAAATGGACCTTGGAGGGTCCAAGAGATAAGAAAGTGGACCTTTTGAGGTCCAAGATGGAGAGATGAACCTTCGTGGGTCCAAGATAAAGAGGTGGACCTTCAAGGGTCCGAGATTGAGAAATGGACCTTGAAGGGTCCAAGATAGAGACATGGACCTTCGAGGGTCCAAGATAAAGAGGTGGACCTTCAAGGGTCCGAGATTGAGAAATGGACCTTGAAGGGTCCAAGATAGAGACGTGGACCTTCGTGGGTCCGAGAATGAAGAATGGACCTTTGGGAGTCCAAGATTGTGAAATGGACCTTGGAGGGTCCAAGAGATAAGAAAGTGGACCTTTTGGGGTCCAAGATGGAGGGATGAACCTTCGTGGGTCCAAGATGAAGAGTGGACCTTTGAAAGTCCAAGATTGTGAAATGGACCTTGGAGGGTCCAAAAGATAAGAAAGTGGACCTTTTGGGGTCCAAGATGGAGGGATGAACCTTCGTGGGTCCAAGATGAAGAGTGGACCTTTGGAAGTCCAAGATTGTGAAATGGACCTTGGAGGGTCCAAGAGATAAGAAAGTGGACCTTTTGAGGTCCAAGATGGAGAGATGAACCTTCGTGGGTCCAAAATAAAGAGATGGACCTTCAAGGGTCCGAGATTGAGAAATGGACCTTGAAGGGTCCAAGATAGAGGCGTGGACCTTCGTGGGTCCGAGAATGAAGAATGGACCTTTGGGAGTCCAAGATTGTGAAATGGACCTTGGAGGGTCCAAGATAGAGAAAATGGACCTTTGGAGGTCCAAGAGAGGGAGAATGGACCTGTGAAGGTCCAGGAGCGAGGGAGGCAGACTAAAGCGAGCAACTTGTTTAGGTGCAAGTAGAAAACAACGTCTTATTAAAATCCTAGAATGGTTGGAAAAGGGGGTCACCTTCTTTTTCGCATTCTAACCTATTTTGAACTAGAGCGAACCTAAGGGGCATACAAGTCAAAGCAAGCCAAACTCAAGATTTCCAAAACCAAATTCAAGTCAACAACGTCTCGACTCGAAAGGAGAGAGGGTCAAAAGTATGTATGAATGTACGAGACCGCAATTCGCAGGTAAAATCCTGGAAAAATTTTTGGCATGACCTCTCCTCACTTCGAGTCAAAAATCCGGCATGACCTCTCGTCACTTCGTGGCGAAATTTCGGCATGACTCCTCGTTAGTACGTGTCAAGAATTCGACATGATCTCGCCTTAGCACATGTCGAAAACGCATCATGACTTCTTGTGAAGCCATGTCGAGAAATTGACATGTACATATGTCGAGACATGTCAAAATTTTGACATGTACTCACGTTAAGTCATATCGTGAATTTCGACATGAAGAGGGAGGGTATGTCGAGACTTTGGAAACGAAGTACGACTCGAACTTTGTGAGAAATTTTTGAAAATCGAGTTTGAAAATGTTCTGAAAAGTGTTTTTTGCCAAAAACCAACCGGTCACGGTA
The DNA here is from genome assembly GCA_022495995.1 of Adenophora triphylla var. japonica. NCBI lineage: Eukaryota > Viridiplantae > Streptophyta > Magnoliopsida > Asterales > Campanulaceae > Adenophora > Adenophora triphylla. The sequence continues at coordinate 92,926 of JAFEMH010003697.1, forward strand.
AAAAGTGTGTCACAGACAAGTGTGGCTCTTAACATTCTATAGGCCGGGAGGACTTTAGGCGCTCAAGCGTAGGCGAGACATATCACCGTCCGCGATGTCGTCCGTACACTCCAAGGGTTCTAACTCTATGTGCGGGTAGTGTACGAGTAGTGTGAAGGTCATTTCTAAAAAACTTTTGTTTTTTTTTGTAAAAAGAGTTTTCAACATGCAATAATTACAAGTATGCAAAAAGAAAAAAGCCAAAAGAATAAGTCCATAAACATGGCAAAAGGGGACTGCTCCAAATGCCATGAAAACACAAGCAAACTGCCTGCATAAATGCTCAGAATCACCCTGTCCAACTGTTCAAACTGCCAAACTGAAATTGCCCTGTATTGCCTTCCTTTGTCGTCCGACACAGGACCTCCCCAGGAAAGGGATGTCTTACGACACAGAATAACCCACCAATAGAATCAACCAAGAACACCACAAAGAGGATAGGGAGGCAAACCTCACCAACAAGCACCAACATATCAAGGCATAATAAGCAGGTAGGCACATAAGCATGGCAACACACAAGCCACGACTCGTACACAAAAAGAATGAGAAAATTGTCCAAGTTGATTAAAGAAAGTTAGACCCTCTAACAAAATTGGTTTAGAAACTCAATTTAAAACATCCCCAACAGAGTCGCCACTGAACATACCCCAATCCGCATGCCGAACGCATGGGAAGTTTGAAAAAGGTTTTAATTGATTATTTTGAAAAGGAACGGGAATACGAATGCAGTTTTATAAAATGTTAAAGAGTCATCACTCCGTTTTTAGGAAAACATCGAAAAACCATAAACACTTAAAAGTGGGTTCGGGGGTCAAGTTACGACGTGGGAAGAGAATATAGAGCTCACCCACGTCGCCTCTTTCGAGACTTTCAATCAAACAAGGATAACGTAAATCATTCTAGGTGTGTGCAAATCGTGTCGACAAACAAACATATAAATTTGGATTTTATTAATGATAATAAAAAAATGAGATACAACTTGTGAGCCATTAAAATGGGGGCCACACCCTTACAATTGATGAACTTGAATTACAAGGAAGGGATGAGGCAGTCTGTCCAGGATCACGGATGTCATACGACACAGGACTGTCCAGGGCCTTGGGTGTCATATGACACAGGATTGCCCAGGAGCATGGATGTCATATGACACAGGATCGCCCATAAACCCGGATGTCGTATGACACAGGATGACCTGGTCAGACTGTCTCTTACAAAAGGGGTGCAAAGGCCACTAATACCATTCTAACACTAAAAGAAGTAAAGCATTACACTGAACAAGGCTTGAAACTATAAAAGGGGTCAATCTGGGTTTGACTGAAGTCACTGAAGTCAAATCGACTTTCTGGGATCCTTATGTCGTATGACACAGGATATCTTAGGGTTGTCCTGTGTCGGACGACAGAGGCATCCTCTGTCAGTGAGCTTCACCAGATTGATCCACACTGCTCAGAATGATAAGATTATACTAAAATGCTAACTTAAAACAGTAAAACGACAGTAATAAGTGAGTATTGAGGGAGGGTCATGTGGCTTTGATGGCCAAATGTGAATGATCACATATTTTGGACCATGATCAAAGGGCCATCACCTCCTAAATCAAACAAAGATGATCAAGATTCAAACTTTAATAAAACCAAGTTTACTAAATGTCCAGATCTGAGATGAGGAGATGTGAATATTGGTGATTCACATCTCCACCATCTTGATCACACAAAATCCCAAATAAATCACATATTATCAAATAGCATGAACATGCATTGAAAATGAACAAGCAAGATATAAAGGGAGATGGAAAGGATTCAGGGTCTACCTATTGTAGTCCATAAGACAAGGCACCAATAGTATGGTGTTTGTCTCTTCAACCCTCCAATAAAGAATGGTCACCTTTCTCTTTGGTTTGGATGTATGTGTGTGTATTAGGAGGGAGGTGAATGTGTGTATATGTAAGAGAGAGTCTCAGTGTATATTTCAGCAGAGTAACCTTACTTCCAAAAGTCCCCCCAAAATGAGTAGCAAAGCCTTGTATTTATAGGCTGCTGAGAGGAGCTTCCATGTCGTACGACATGGGGATTTAAATCGCCTTAGGGTAGTCCTGTGTCGGACGACACTGGTCTTCCTCAGGACAGAATGGGCCGAAGGTAGGCAGGCCCAAGAAAAACTAATGAATATAAATAAATAAGGCAAGCCCAATACAAAGGCATATAAATAATTAGGCAAGCCTAAAACTAAGGCAGGCCCTTTGCAATTCAAGGAAAGCAGGCCCAAAAACACGAGTTCGGGTCGGGGTACTCACAGCTAGCAGCCTAAAACTGAGTGAAGCACTCCGCCAAGAGTTCATCCTTATAATCTTGGTAGTTCTTAAACTCCTCAGCACCTTCCTTGCGAGCATCAGCAAGTTGGGCATCCTTCTCAAGCTGGAACTGCCTTAGAGGAAGCAGCTCTTCAGAAATTTTATCTACCTTAGCCTCCAAGACCAAGACTTGTTTTTTGGAGGCCGCCAACTTGCTCGCATACTACTCCACCCTCTTCTCCAGCACCTCCTTGTGTCTACAGTACTCATCCCTTGCACCCTTGGCCTTTTTCAAGGATTTGAGTGCCTTATCATGCTTTTGGCAGAAATGTTTGAGGTCACTCTCTTTCTCCCTCAAGGAGTGAGCCAATGCCTTGTTATTCTCCGTGGCCTTCCCCAAAGCCTTTATTCTCTCCATCAAAGCAACAGATGCCTCGTCGAAGATCTCCTTGAGCCTCATGGCATCATTGGCCATCTGCAAGCAAGAAAAAATCTCGATCAACGAACATCGGTCATCAAAAGGAAAGTACAGAAAAAGAAAGAAAAGGAATAAGAAGTTACCTCTGTGGCCATTAAACCAATATTGACCGCCAAAGCAGAGGCATTCAGTTTGGACCCTACGTTCCCGTAGAAGTCAGGAGCATAGAGCATGTTCAGAAGTCCAAGCCCTATCACCGAGTTAAACCCTCTACGGGAATATAGATCCACCCCTTGGACCGGAGGCACCTCTCCGAGCTTATTGCTCAAACTCCACACAGCTGCGGAAACATCAATGGCACAGATTGACCCCACTCTAGCTGGTGAGTTAGGGGTATGAGTGATGACCACTTCAAGCTGCTGGACTGGACCCGTTGTTGTTTGTCTTTTCCAGCGCCCTCAGCCTCAGATCCATGCGGCCTCTTCCTTGATCGATCAGAAGGAGCGGTGGAAGTGCTGCGATCAGGAACGAGGATGCGATCACTAGTAGATTGCGATTTGGTGGCAGCTCCTTGCTCACGGGAACCCCGCGGACACTGGACAGCATATTGCCCATATTCTTGTCCACCACGGGTAGTGAAACTCCGTGGGCAAAAGTCTTCTTCAAGGCATCTTGCCTGGCCTTATTGTCCGCTGCCATCTGGCGCGCTCTGGGCTCCTTAATAGCATTCTAGGATAGCTTGGGGGCTATGGTAGGATCTGCTGGATCTGCATTGAAATAAAAAGACGCAACTGATTAGACCGCAGCTCAAAGAAAAAAAATAAAAAAAATAATAAGAACAGTTCAACAAGGACAAAAAAAGAGACCGATCCAAGCTGGAGGCTCGCAGACCACGCCCATCATGCACGTCCCACACTTGGACTGATGAATCCTCCAATCGGGATCACGGAGTTGGGGCTCAATAACAACCTTAGGGGCATAGTAGCTACCTTCTCTTTGAGGTGCCACCCCCACGAAGATCAGCAATGGCTCACTGTCTATAATCGCGCTCACATCAAAAACGGGATGAGCCCTCTCGGTCACGAACTGAGCCAGGTATCTAGCAACAACAATTTGAAAGGCCTCAGATTCGGACGGGCTAGGGTATGAGCTGGAAGAAACCCTAATGGGAGCCGCATCCTCCGCCCTTGGAAAATTCCACCCAAACCTACTCTCAATGACCAGAATATTCTTCTGGTTCCATTGGTCAAACTTATTTGAAGAAGGGGAAAAGGTGCAGGAAAAATTGTTCTTTGTTTTTAGACCAAGATGGCTATTGGTTATTTGGTTGGAATAGAAGGATAAAGCCCAGAAAGAGAGGGTTCAAAGCTAAGAATCATAAACACCACAATAAAAGAGACTAATGCTCGAATAGTGTTTGGGGTTAGGTGCATAGGGAGGCATCTATTGAAGTCAAGAAATTGGGCAATGAAGGGGTCAAGAGGAAGCCTCAGTCCATTCTCAAACTGGACCCCAAAGAATATGCAAGCTTTATTGTCCCCGCGGACATCGGCCACAGTTTCTGGCCGCAATTTTCCCTTCACCTCCACCTCCTGCAGCTCGCGGACATGGAAGGAATTAGGGTCAACACCATAAGTAGTGTACAGTTCCATCTCCCGGTCCGGGCAGGGCACACTCTTATTTTTCTTCTGGCCGCATTCAGAAGTTGAGGCTCTAGCATGACTCTTATCGCGGGCAGCAGCATTCTCATCCGGTCCTTCAGCAAAGACATTGACTATCTCAATTGTCCGTTGCCCACCGCCATGCGATCTAAATTCTCGCGATCATCAACCTCGATCTCCGTGATATCAGAGCCAAAGAGACCGGTAGATGATACCGGTGATGATTCCGCTTCCCCTCCAACTTCATCCATGTCCATATTAATAAACTCATCATCACTACTCTTCAGGTTCACCACCGCTCTGGGCTAGGCCTCTATTTAGGTAGCAGGTGCAACTGCAGTCAAAGGTTTCCATCTCCATGGGCTTGTTCAGGTCAACTACGGGCACACCAGTGGCATCAGGGGCCACGTTCGCCTCGATCTCATCCATCAAAGGGATCTTTTCCCAGTCAGTTATTACCACACCAGTAGGATCTATGCTAACCATCCTCACTAGCTCAACGACACTCAACACCTGATCTCTCTCTCTCTCGGGGAAACCTGCACAACACCGCCATTATGAAATTCCTCAAATGGTGTACATCCTCCAACACCAACATATCACCGGACAAAAACATCCGTTTCTTGGCTTCCCACAATGGGGACGGGACCCAATTCCCCCAGTTATATTTGACCGAGAAATAGGTGAATGCCTCTAGGGATAACCTAACCTAAGAGGTGGCCACCTTCCTATAGATACCACCCGATTTCTTGCAAACGACGAAGGTATCAGGAGTGGTGTCATCACCCAACTCTAAAGGGCGCTCCATCCTATAAGTCTTCCTAGAGACAGAAGGAGCAAAGAGATGAAAAGAAGAGGAAAATGAAAATTACTTACGGAAAAAGATTGAAGAAAGAAAGCGCTTAGGAAAGCTGAGCAAATATTTCTCTCTCTAAAGGCAATTTCAAGCTCTGAAGATGATAAAAAAGTATGAAGGGAGAGGGGTTTGATATTTATAGGCCTACCTATACGGGTTGACCCGTATTAATGAGCCTACAAACCGCCTATCTCGAATCATGAACCGGCACAAACGGTTTAAATTTTAAATTATTGGCAGTTGACATTTCTGGCGCCCCTTGATATTCGGGACACGTCGTTTTCGTACCTGACACATGCTGGCGCTTCAACAGTAAAAGGGCCCACCCAAGCTTAACCGGGTAGCAGCCCAAAAGCTTCTATCAACTTCTTCCAAACTCCCATCACGTGCTCCTCACATGTGCCATACGCAAGGAAGTCTAAGCAAAGACCAGCGAAAAAAACACAACACTTGTGACCGCAGAAGCAATCTGACCGAGGACTGAGCTTAGCATATGTAGCTCCTCGCTTAGACCATAAATGAATCCTCGCTCAAAGCTAGGGGCCACTGACGAGCCCAGACCTTTCAGACCGGGCCCATAGCTCGATCTGGTATAAAGGCCAAGTATGACGTGACATATCCTAGATCGCTAGAGTCAAGACCGCATACAGCTAAAGCGCTAGAGTTAAGACCGAGATCTCTTAATACCGCTAGAGTCAAGATCGTGGACAGCTCGAGCGCTAGAGTAAAGACCGTGATCTCCTAAGACCGTGCGAGTCAAGACCGCGGACAACTAGACCGTCAGCAAGGTGACCGCGGTTGTCATGACCACGATATCTATGACCGCGCCAACCATGTTGACCGCGCTCAACATATTGGCAGCGGTCTCATATCAGATTCCCGGTTATTTCACTAGACTCTCGGTTAAAGCCAAAGCTAGTAAAACAAAAGCTGTTAGGTCCCAAATGGTAGGAATCAGGCTAGAGGGGGGGGGTGAATAGCCTGTTAAAAACTTTTTACTAAAAACTCATTTTATCATTGATAATATTAAGTTGAACTTGTTAACCGGTTATACAAGTTTTAGGCAGCGGAGAGTCGGTTAGAAGAACAAATCAAACCAAAGTTAAAATCTCATGCAACCTGGCCAAATATCATTTCCAAGTAGGACAAACAAGTTGTGCAGTAAGTAGAATCAATAGGTTGTGACCGGTTGAGAGAATGTCAACCAGTTACAACTACACAATAAATAAACAAACACACAGAAGAATGACACGTTGTTTGAAGAGGTTCACAGTGTTAAATAACTGCTACGTCCTCTACCAAGTTTGGTTAGAATTTGGATTTGTGAAAGTGCACTGCTATTAATGGTTCTTACCTATTACAAGTTGAAAGCCAATGATTGAAGGCTGCGAAACTAAAGATGACCACTAACGGATCGTGCTACAGTAAAGACCTGGTGTTTTCTAGAGATGTGCTCACAAGTTGAGCTGATTTCTCTAGGGTGTTGTGTGTGAATCAATCAATGTGTTCCATTGGTAGTCTAATGAAGGAACACTACAGCATTGATTGAGGTGCTCAGTGTATAAGTCCTACAAAGATGTCTAGTGGTAGAAGGGACTTGTATTGAATGCCTTGAACTATGGAATTTGCAGGTTGGTAGTTCAAAGCAACTCACTCTCAAGAATCATAAATGCACCAACCTTCTTCAATGCTCCAGGGAAGCTATTTATAGTGAACTTCAAATGAAGGAGCCGTTGTCTTTGAAGAGGTTGCAATGATGACTTGATCAGGCATGCCTTTGAATTGGAGGATCTTTGCATTTAATGCCTGAGATAGGAGAGAGAAGATTTTCCTTAAGAGGTTGGATGGATGTGAGTACTGGTTATTTTGACAATCCATTTTGAGCTTCTGACATCCGCAGGAATGTCACTTCAGCGTCCATTCAGCATGCTTGCTTTACCAACTTTAGCTAAAGTAGGTTGTTGGGTGGTTGGAAGCAATAAATGCTTCGGTTAGGCTTAGCTGATGGAAGCTTGTTGAGAAAGCCTTAACCGGCAAGAGGAGACATAACCTGCGAAGGTTACATCAGCTAGGTAGGGGCAACCGGTTAGGTAGGCACACCGGTTGAGTGATCAATCGGTTAGGTCACATTTCCAAGTAACTCTCAGGCAAACCGAAGGGGAAATATTCTTCAGGTCTTCAAGTCTTCAAAGTCTTGAGAAAATTACATAATTTAAAACACTGGCACTAGCACTAAGGGGACCTATCATACATAGAAAAATTCTTTTTAGTCTAATTAAAATTAGTGGTCCACATTAATGCTTGTTGTGATTGGAATTAAGCAATTCTAAACTTAAACATATATTTGACTTACAATCTCCTCCTAATTGCTTAAGTCCAATCACCCTAGGTTAGCATCATCTTGACTTAGTAAAAGAATGACTAAGATTTTATCTTTTAGATATGTCATTCCCTAAGTCAAGTAACATCTTAGATGTAACCTGAGAAAGCTTACAGACAAATTGAAAGCTTAAACTAAAAACAAATTAAGGTTAAAGAAATTTGAATGAGTAATCCTGCAAAATGAAACAGTTAGAACAGTTTGATCATTCAAAAGCAAGTAAAAGAAAATAAGGAAGAACAAGTCATTCAAAACAATAAAGCTTTAGGTCAAAGAAATCTTATTGATAGAGCTGCATCCGGTTTGGGAAAAGATGGAAAGACATGTTCATCATCGGTTACATTCTTAGATGGAGGCAGCCGGATCATCGGTTGGGGACTTATCCTTGGGGTCTGCAGATGGAGTAGCCGATGGACTGACCGGTTGAGGATGAGGTTTCTTTGCAGATTTCTTGGCTTCCTTCTCTTCTCTTTGTCTTTTCTTCCTAGCTGACTTCTCAGCATCACGGTCGGCTAACATCTTCTTGAGGACCTCATTTTCAGACTTCAGTTTGATCCTTTTAGTGTTGGTCTTTCTGAACAAAGAGGCTTGATCGGTCAGCTTCTGATTTAGCTTCTTGATCTCTTCGATTGCAAGTTTCAGATCGGCTTGGGAGTCTTTGGCAGTGTTCATAAGCTTTTTATTCAATTGGGACAATGCACCAAGTTGAGTTGAGAGTTCTGTGATTTTGGCATCCTTGTCAAGAAGATCAGCTACATAATTGGCTAAATCCTTTGCATATCCGTGTTCCATTCTGTCTAACCTCTTCTCTTCCTCCTCCTGATTGGACTTTCATGCTCGCAACCAAGGCATCATACAGTTCACAGAGATCACGAACAACAACGGGTCAGTTTAGTTCTTCTTCAGGGACTGGTTGGGGAGCATCAGGTGAAGGATCAGCATCAGCAATGGCATCACTGTCAGTAGAGGAGTCAACGGTTGATGAGCTGACTGAGATAGCTGGAGGACCAGTTGGATGAGCAACAATTAAGGCTTTAACCGGTAGAGGATTGAATACTTGGATGGCAAGGGACTGGTTAGGTGGAGAAGTAGATAGAGCGGTTGGAAGCTTCTCGGTTAGATGAGCAGAGAGAGGAATTGAGCGACCGGTAAGAGATGTAGTTGGAGAACCGGTAGAGACATCGGTTGGAGGATCGGTTGAGGGGCTTGCATGAACTGGACCGATCCTCGAGACTTGACCGGTTGGAGAAAAATTAATCTCCTCATCTACTGATTCAGAGGAAGCAACAGAGGGACTTTGCACTAGAAATTCATTAGGATCAGTAGAGACAACCACATCAGTTTCAAGGCTGAGTGCAATGGCATTTTGAATATCATAAGCTTCCTCAAAAGCAGAAGTAACCAAGTCAGCAGCAACGGAGGCCAACGGTAAGGCAGCTTGCCTTAACCCAATCAAAGGAATGATCCTTAGAGCAAGGAGAAGAAGAGAAGCTTATTTGATGTTGCTCCAAGGCTGAGGATTGCCATTCCTCATAATTGACAGTCTGGTCACATTCGGCATCAACCCAACTCTGTGAGTAACATCATAAGCCCATCTCAAAATCCTTAATTCTAGGACTTGAGAGATTCTGTTGTTGACTGAGAGAAATCGCATGAAAAGATTGGCGGTTGAGAAGGTGCACTCAATCGGTTTGGGAGCTGTTTGAGCAGTCTCTCCTTGAATTCTAATGTGACAAAGCCTTTGGGATTTGGAAGGAGAGAACATCGGTTTTTGCTTGGTGGGGAAGTTGGTGACTAACTGTTGATCGGTTTTGGAAGGCTTGACCGGTTGACCCTTGGGAGGAGGAAACCTCTTGCGAAGCTTAAGTGCAACAAGCTTTTGATTTTTGGTACTTGTTTCCCCAGGGCCAACGGTTCTGGATAGGTAGAAAGGAATATTGACATCTTTCTCTTTCAACTTTTGGAGCTCTTGGGAAAATGGAGGAGGATCAGAAACAAGCTTGTACTCGGCACGGCTAGAGATCTTTTCGTGAATGCCAAATAGAGGAATACCATGAGATGTTCGAGGAATGGAGGATTTAGAGGTATAGTAATTCAAGGGAGAAAACACATCTTTCTGATAGAGGCAAGGATCAGCATAAACCGGTGGGACAGCAGGATCCATTATATTGAACTCATCATCATCATCAGAAATTTCCTTCACCTCAAAGAAATCAGATTCATCATCAGGAGTTGAGGAAGTGGGAGGCACAGACTGAATCTCCTCCTCAACCCTTGGAGGACTAGAAAGCATTGATTGAATTTCCCTCACTTGGTTGTCCAGAAAAGAGGCTTGAAGAGCTTGAGCAGTAGCCATAGCATCGGCTCGGGCTAGCAATCGGTTTTGCTCAACCTCAAATAGGCTAGCAGCTACAGCCTGTTGCATTAGAACATCATCGGCATCAATCGGTTGTGATACTCCAACCGGTTCAGTAGATACATCGGTTGGAGGGATTGATACCGATGGAGATATCATCGGTTGAGTAGAGGCCGGTTTGTCAGCAATGCCTCCTCCCAATGAGGTAACCGGTGACGTATCGGTAAGACCTCCTCCTAGGCTTCTAACCGTTGCCATCGGTTCAGGAGTGGTAAACACTTGATCCACACTCTCCATTCGGTTAGACTCATCATCACCGTTAGAACTAGAGTCAAAACTAGAACTAGACTTAGCAATCTCCTCAGATTTTTCTTTTTCTTCCTCTTCCCCCTCATCAAACAAGGCATCAATTTCAGCATCGGTTACTGTAGGCCACTTGGTTTTGTTAGATTGAACCGCAGAAAAGAAATCGGCTAAGGAAATATTTCCAGCCGCTTTGAGCTCATTGTCCATATCTAATAGGTTGTCCAACAAATCCATCACATTCCTGATCAATTGATTCTTCCTTGGGCCAAGACATACCGGTTCAGAGTCGAAGTTTGGTAGAGAATCAAATTCCATCTCGTATCTCCCAGAATGATAATAGTCAGTCTCAATCAAAGTGTCTTCAGCTCCATATAGAATGACAAAGTCTGCCCATACTGCTTGGACCATCATGTCCTGCCTCATTCTATCTTGAGCTAAGTAGACAGCATTCCACTTGAGAGGAAGCTGATCAAAGAATCTGTTGTATTTTTTGATGAGACTGAGCCGAGATAAGGAAAGATCATAGTCTCTGAGACGGAACGGCCTGCTGAAGTACACACCTTTATCTTCATGTCTATTTCCAAAGTCAATATAATCTTGAATGTTGCCAACCGGTACGGAAGATTTGTTAATTTCATGAAACTGAAGCAACTTCCGAATAAACGGTGGCAAGTGATCAATTGGATATACCCAACTTGGTGATGGAGCAGACTGAGGGTTGAAGGACCAAGGGTTGTTGTGGAAAATATGGAAAGTGGGATTCCTGATCGGTTGGCATCTCCGATAAGAGGGATTGGAAGCATGACCGATGATAGGAATGTCATCGGTCAAGGTATCATGGCCAAGAAACCGGTTGGGAATGAAAGGTATGAAAGAGGAAATGTCAGCTTCAATCCTTTTCCTTCTATTAGCATTTTCTTTGGCTATTTGGGAAGGAGTTTTTGGAATTGGCTTAGATTTTGAGGAGGTTGGAGGAGTAGGAGGTTTGAATGATTTTCTTGCTTTCTTTTTGGGTCGGATAACGGTAGAGATAGTGTGAGGACCCCGACCCGGAACCTACACGTGTCCCGAGTTGGAGCGTCCTCAGACTAACCCAAATTTCACTAACTTTTAAAACTTTTAATTAAACTTCCAAATAAAACATCATTAACAATTCCATTTCAAAACAACTCCACTACTCTCCACATCGGAGGAAGAAGAGTGGACCAACTTTGAAAATACTTAAATTGTTTAGTTACAAAAGATATTGGTTTTAACGTAGAAATGTAAAGTTCATAATTACAAACTCCCAAAAGGAATTATAACAAAATACTTTCTACGCCAACCTAACGTACCCCGACAATACCCAAAAGCTCACTGCCAACTCCTTTCCGTCCTTACTTGGCCGGTCCTCCTGTCTCAGGATCTAAAACATTAAAGGGAGAGGGGTGAGAATAAATCTCAGCAAGCTATTGTGAATGCAGCAATATGCCAAATAAATGCAACATATAACAAGTCGCACGTAACACATTGGAAAAGCTATAAACACATTCCATTACCTTGGTTTACCTTTTCCCGTCTGAACAGTAGTCGTACAACATTGGGTATAATAATACTCCAATTATACAGTGAGCTGCTTAAGCAATACTCACGTCTTATAAGACCCGTTTTTCAGGGAACCAAATAAGACAAGAGCAACTCTGTAAGGCTTTTGGCTCAATACAGATGCTATACCCCATCCCGTGGCCACGTGAGGGGACGGCCACAGATATAACATAATCCGATCACATTAGGTCACACTTCCATAATTGATCGTATTATGTTATACCCCCAATGTCAGCTGACTCACACATTATCAAGCACATAATAGATACTTGAATAAAATCCACATAAAGGGATAACAATATATCAACATGGTAAAATATACTCATGTCCAACCAATATCATAGTGCAACATTTAATCAACACACTATGCATACTATAAACAATGTATATGAGCTCAATGTAAGCAAGGAAGTAGCATCAATCCATCCTACATGGTCATTATACAATAATACATAGCCTCTTTAAAGGTCTAAGTTGAATCTACCAAGTTGGGATCATAATTGTCTAGTTACCAAACTAGGTTATCTAACGTTTTCCAAGCAACATTTATAGTACTTCCACTATTCCATTTTGATCACTTAGAACGTCATGGTGAAGCCAAAGTATTCTACTTTAATCTAGGTTAAAGAGATTTCATTTTGGTTCGAGTTTGATTAGGTTTGAATAGCTCTAAAGTTGGGGTGAAAAAGACTCGGAGGCACGACTCGTGCCCCAGGGCACGACTCGTGCCCCAGGGCACGACTCGTGCCCAAATGACCCCCCACTGAGTCTGGCGTCCCCCTATAGGTCACGACTTCCCTTCGTCCAAGGGACGACTCGTCCCTCAGCCCAGAATTTGTAAAAACAGCAGCAACAACAACAATGCCTCAAAATCCCAAAGTTCCAACCAAAAGTCTTCTAAGTTATGAACCAAAAGGGACATTTCCAACTTTGTTAACTTCATCCTACTCATTTAACTCCAAGAAAACATGTCTTAAACCTAGATCAATTCAACTTCCATAAACCATAATATTTCTATAAACCCAACAAAGTTCTCAATCAACACATTCAAGAGAACAAACACAATAACATTTATTTTCATGATCATTCAAAGAAAGAAAGGTCATAATAACTCACTTTAGCCAATACAAGAGGAAATGATGATTTTCTAGGCTTGATCAATTCCCTTGGAAGAACTACTCACAAAAGGACACTTGGATTTGAATTTGAGCAAGAATTGATCTTGGTAAGGGTTTGTGAAGTGGAAGCTTTCATCAAGCTTTTCCCATGGAGAATGAAGAGGAAAGAAAGAAGAAGAAGAATGAGGGAGGGGTATGGAGGGAGTATGGGGAAAAGGTGTGGGAGTATGGGTGTTGTTGACAAATGAGGGGAATGGGAGTGATTTAGGGAGGTGTCCCCCCCACTCTAACTATCATCCTAGGCTTTCACCCCAAAATATCATTTTCCTTTAATATTTCCAAAGCATTAAATTTAAAATCCTCCTACTCAATATTTATTCCACATTTTAGGATCCTCCTTCCACATTTTACTCATGTTTCTATTATTACTTTTCTTTTTGAACATTAATTTATTTTCCTATCATTCATCCTAACATATGAAATTAATTATATAAAAATAGACACATAATAATAACAATAATATTAAAAGCACACAATATGTTATTAAAATAGTGCCTAGGTTTAGGGTCGTTACACTCACTCCCCCTTAAAGAAAATTCGTCCCGAATTTTAAAAGAAAACTTACTTGGATTTTCAAACAACCACGGGTATTTCGCTCTCATCTCCGACTCTAGCTCCCATGTCGCTTCCTCAACGGTGTGGTTCTTCCAAAGAACCTTCACTATCGGAATACTCTTAGACCTCAACTCCTTAACTTGAAACTCTAGGACTCTCAAGGGTTCCTCAACATAAGACATGTCCGCTTGGACATCATCGGGGGGAGAACTCAAGATGTGGGAAGGATCATGACAATACTTCCTCAACATCGAGACATGGAAGACATCATGGAGCAAAGAAAGAGACGGAGGTAATGCCAACCGGTAGGCCAAATCCCCAATCTTCTCTAGAATCTCAAACGGACCAACGAACCTCGGAGCCAGTTTACCCTTATTACCAAACCTTTTGATTCCCGTCCTCGGAGAGACCTTCAAGAACACAAAGTCACCAACCTGAAAAGATAAATCCCGTCTTCTATTGTCGGCGTAGCTTTTCTGTCTACTCTGAGCCGTCTTCAATCTATCCCGAATCACTTTGATCTTCTCCATAGAATCTCGAACTAAATCCGGGCCCCAAAGTCTCGCTTCACCAACCTCGTCCCAACACAACGGAGATCGACACTTCCTACCATATAACGCTTCATACGGAGCCATCTCAATACTAGATTGATAACTATTATTATAGGCAAACTCCACTAAAGGTAGATGATCCTCCCATGACAATTTGAAATCCATCACACAAGCCCGTAACATATCCTCAAGTATTTGAATAGTTCTCTCGGACTGACCGTCGGTTTGAGGATGAAACGCAAGATCTTGAAACACAATTTAGAACCCAAGGCTTCATGCAATGCTCTCCAAAATCTAGATGTAAACCTCGGATCTCGTCGGAAACAATACTAACCGAACCCCGTGAAGTCTCACAATCTCCTTCATATACAATCGAGCTAACTTCTCTAACGAAAACTTGGTTGATACCGGAAGAAAATGAGCCGACTTCGTCAACCGATCCACAATAACCCATATAGCATCTATCTTCTTCGCGGTGCGAGGTAAACTCGAAACAAAATCCATCGAGATCCCTTCCCATTTCCATTCCGGAATATCTAATGGTTGAAGTAGTCCCGCCGGTCTTTGATGTTCGCCTTAATCCGTTGACAAATTAAACACTTAGATACATAATCCGCTATTTCCCTCTTCATACCATTCCACCAATACCCACGCTTCAAATCTTGATACATTTTAGTACTACCGGATGAATCGCAAACTTGGACTTATGGCCATCCTCTAAGACACGCTTCTTGATTTTCGGCGATGAAGGAACGCAAATTCTCCCTTGGAAAGTTAATATCCCATCTCTACTCAAAGCAAATTCCCGCTTTCCCATCTTGCACTTGATCTAATATTTTCTTCAATTCCGGATCACCTTGTTGAGCTTCTTTCAAATCTCCATACAATGTCGGAACGGCTCTAACATTCGCAATAATTACCTCACTCTTCAATTCTCGAGAACTCAAAGCTGTCACATACGCCTTTCGGCTAATCGCATCCGCCACTACATTGGCCTTTCCCGGGTGATAGGAAATGACACAATCAAAATCCTTCAAGAACTCAAGCCATCTCCTTTGTCGGTTGTTCAACTCCTTTTGGGTAAATAGGTACTTCAAACTCTTATGATCGGTAAAAATCTCAAACTTCGCCCCATAAAGGTAGTGCTTCCACTTATGTAACGCAAATACAATCGCCGCCAATTCCATATCATGAGTAGGGTAATTCTGTTCCGCCGGTGATAACTTCCTAGAGGCATACGCAATAACCTTCCCATTTTGCATGAGGACACAACCCAAACCCGCCTTCGAGGCATCACTAAAGATCACGAACATCTCACAACCATCCGGAAGGGTAAGAACAGGAGCCGTCGTCAACCTCTTCTTCAATTCATTAAAACTTTCCTCACACTTGGAATCCCATACAAACGATACATCCTTCCGAGTCAACCTCGTCAACGGAGTAGCAATCCGAGAAAACCCCTCAATGAACCTCCGATAATACCCCGCCAAACCAAGGAAACTACGAACCTCAGTTACAGTCGAAGGTTGCTTCCAATTAACCACGGCTTCAATCTTTGAAGGGTCCACGGAAATTCCCGAACTCGACACCACATGCCCCAAGAAAGAAACCTGCTCAAGCCAAAACTCACACTTGCTGAACTTGGCGTACAACTGCTTCTCACGAAGAACGGACAAGACAATCCTCAAATGATTCTCATGCTCTTCCCGGGACTTAGAATACACAAGGATATCATCAATAAAGACCACCACAAAACTATCAAGATAAGGCTTGAAAACACGGTTCATCATATCCATAAACACGGCTGGAGCATTAGTCAACCCAAAAGGCATTACGACAAACTCATAGTGACCATATCTAGTTCGGAAAGCTGTCTTAGCAATATCATCCGGCCTAATCTTCAACTGATGGTATCCGCTTCTCAAATCAAGCTTTGAGTAGATAACGGAACCTTGGAGTTGGTCAAACAAATCATCTATATGCGGAAGAGGATATTTATTCTTAATGGTGGGTTGGTTCAACAAACGATAGTCAATACACAATCGTAAGGTACCATCCTTCTTCCTAACAAATAAGACCGGTGCTCCCCATGGAGACACACTAGGACGAATAAAACCTCGGTCTAACAATTCTTGCAATTGGACCTTCAACTCTTTTAACTCGGCCGGAGCCATTCTATAGGGTGCTTTAGAGATAGGGGCGGTACCGGGTACTAAGTCAATACAAAACTCTACCTCACGATCCGGAGGCATAGAGTACTCACTAGAAAACACGTCACTAAACTCATTCACAACCGGCACATGAGCTAACTCGGGGGACTTCTTATTGGAATCTACCACATAAGCCAAGTAACCCGCACACCCCTTAGATAGCATCTTTCTAGCTTTTAAGGCGGAAATAACATGTAAACCGAACATAGATTTATCGGCATCAAATATAAAAGTAGGCACATCAGGCATAGCAAATGAGACTCGCTTCCTACGAAAGTCTACCAAAGCATGGCACTGACTCAACCAATCCATCCCAAGGATCACATCAAAATCACGGATTGGTAACTCGACCAAATCCACCGGCAATACATGCCCACATATAGTCACATCACAACCACGATATATCACAGAAGATGCAAGGCACTCTCCCATAGGAGTAGAGACCTCCAACACATAAGGCATAGATTCAGGCAAAATGTGCAATGAAAATGCAAAATGCGATGCCACAAATGAATGGGAAGACCGGGATCTATAAGAATGCGGGCCTTAACTCCCGAGACAGAACTATACCTCTAATGACAGCATTGGGATCGACCTCTCCTCGACCCAAAGCGAACACTCGACCTTGCACCTTATCTTTAGGTTTTCCGTCGACATCTCTCTTCACACCACTACCTTGTCCCCCATTACCACTACCCGAAGCTGGTCTATTCTGCAACTTGGGACAATTCCTCCTGAAATGGCCTGCCGACCCACACTCCAAACACTTACCTTGTTTGCTCCAACACTTGTCCTCCGAATGCCCTTGCCTCTTGCAATACCCACATGTTGCCCCAAACTGACCGGAAGTCGAACGATTTGTCGGAGCCGCTACACTTCCTCCTCGATTTGCTCCCGGAGTAAATGTCCTTGGCTGCCCCCTGTTCTGTCCCGAACCTTGACCTTGAAATCTGTTTCGGTTCCCACCTTCATTCTTACCACGATGCTCCTCTATGTCATTCTCAATCCGATACGCCATATTCACTGCTGCTTGGAAGTTGGCGAAGTTATGCGTCAATAACTGCTTCCGGAACTCAACCCTTAAACCCTTCACAAACCGGTAGACTCGTCTCTCCTCATCTGGCACCAAATGAGGACAATATCGGGCCAATTCTGTGAACTTTGCTGAATACTGAGCTACTGTCATGGTCCCTTGCTCCAGCTTCAGAAACTCACCTTCCTTCTTGTCTCTAGTAACCATCGGAACGAAGTGATCCCGGAACTTACGGGTGAAATTCTCCCAAGTCTGTGGCGTCAAATCCCGGTCCCAACCATCCTTCACTACCTGCCACCAGTGCTCAGCGGGTCCTTCCAACTTGAAAACGGCGCATCTCACCTTCTCTGCATCCGAGCTCTCCATAGCCGCGAAAATCTTATTCATAGCCTCAAGCCACCTCTCAGCCTTCACCGGATCCGGATCTCCGTTGAAGCTAGGAGGAGACATCTTCACGAACTTCTCTAGACCATGTTGCCCTTGTCTGCCTTCTTGCTGTTGCCTACCCTGATTCTGATTCTGAGTTGCCATATGCTGAAGAAACCCTCGGAACATATCCATCATCTCGGCATTCGGATTACCAACATCACCCAAAGCCCGATTCCGATCACCATCATTTCCCGCCATTACAACAAACTCCTGCATTAAACACTCGACGTCAGTTATCACACACTCTCACTCAGCTAGACTCTACCCGAGAATTCTAACCGAGCTCTGATACCAACTGTGAGGACCCCGACCCGGAACCTACACGTGTCCCGAGTTGGAGCGTCCTCAGACTAACCCAAATTTCACTAACTTTTAAAACTTTTAATTAAACTTCCAAATAAAACATCATTAACAATTCCATTTCAAAACAACTCCACTACTCTCCACATCGGAGGAAGAGTGGACCGACTTTGAAAATACTTAAACTGTTTAGTTACAAAAGATATTGGTTTTAACGTAGAAATGTAAAGTTCATAATTACAAACTCCCAAAAGGAATTATAACAAAATACTTTCTACGCCAACCTAACGTACCCCGACAATACCCAAAAGCTCACTGCCAACTCCTTTCCGTCCTTACTTGGCCGGTCCTCCTGTCTCGGGATCTAAAACATTAAAGGGAGAGGGGTGAGAATAAATCTCAGCAAGCTATTATGAATGCAGCAATATGCCAAATAAATGCAACATATAACAAGTCGCACGTAACACATTGGAAAAGCTATAAACACATTCCATTACCTTGGTTTACCTTTTCCCGTCTGAACAGTAGTCGTACAACATTGGGTATAATAATACTCCAATTATACAGTGAGCTGCTTAAGCAATACTCACGTCTTATAAGACCCGTTTTTCAGGGAACCAAATAAGACAGTAGCAACTCTGTAAGGCTTTTGGCTCACTACAGATGCTATACCCCATCCTGTGGCCACAGGAGGGGACGGCCACAGATATAACATAATCCGATCACATTAGGTCACACTTCCATAATTGATCGTATTATGTTATACCCCCAATGTCAGCTGACTCACACATTATCAAGCACATAATAGATACTTGAATAAAATCCACATAAAGGGATAACAATATATCAACATGGTAAAATATACTCATGTCCAACCAATATCATAGTGCAACATTTAATCAACACACTATGCATACTATAAACAATGTATATGAGCTCAATGTAAGCAAGGAAGTAGCATCAATCCATCCTACATGGTCATTATACAATAATACATAGCCTCTTTAAAGGTCTAAGTTGAATCTACCAAGTTGGGATCATAATTGTCTAGTTACCAAACTAGGTTATCTAACGTTTTCCAAGCAACATTTATAGTACTTCCACTATTCCATTTTGATCACTTAGAACGTCATTGTGAAGCCAAAGTATTCTACTTTAATCTAGGTTAAAGAGATTTCATTTTGGTTCGAGTTTGATTAGGTTTGAATAGCTCTAAAGTTGGGGTGAAAAACCAGGCCAGGGCACGACTCGTGCCCCAGGGCACGACTCGTGCCCAAATGACCCCCCACTGAGTCTGGCGTCCCCCTATAGGTCACGACTTCCCTTCGTCCAAGGACGACTCGTCCCTCAGCCCAGAATTTGTAAAAACAGCAGCAACAACAACAATGCCTCAAAATCCCAAAGTTCCAACCAAAAGTCTTCTAAGTTATGAACCAAAAGGGACATTTCCAACTTTGTTAACTTCATCCTACTCATTTAACTCCAAGAAAACATGTCTTAAACCTAGATCAATTCAACTTCCATAAACCATAATATTTCTATAAACCCAACAAAGTTCTCAATCAACACATTCAAGAGAACAAACACAATAACATTTATTTTCATGATCATTCAAAGAAAGAAAGGTCATAATAACTCACTTTAGCCAATACAAGAGGAAATGATGATTTTCTAGGCTTGATCAATTCCCTTGGAAGAACTACTCACAAAAGGACACTTGGATTTGAATTTGAGCAAGAATTGATCTTGGTAAGGGTTTGTGAAGTGGAAGCTTTCATCAAGCTTTTCCCATGGAGAATGAAGAGGAAAGAAAGAAGAAGAAGAATGAGGGAGGGGTATGGAGGGAGTATGGGGAAAAGGTGTGGGAGTATGGGTGTTGTTGACAAATGAGGGGAATGGGAGTGATTTAGGGAGGTGTCCCCCCCACTCTAACTATCATCCTAGGCTTTCACCCCAAAATATCATTTTCCTTTAATATTTCCAAAGCATTAAATTTAAAATCCTCCTACTCAATATTTATTCCACATTTTAGGATCCTCCTTCCACATTTTACTCATGTTTCTATTATTACTTTTCTTTTTGAACATTAATTTATTTTCCTATCATTCATCCTAACATATGAAATTAATTATATAAAAATAGACACATAATAATAACAATAATATTAAAAGCACACAATATGTTATTAAAATAGTGCCTAGGTTTAGGGTCGTTACAGATAGGTTCATTGTCACCATCATCATGTTCTGGAGATTTTCTTTTGGCCGGTGAGGGGATCGGTTGAGCAGGCTTAGGTTGATCAGAAACCGGTTTGGGAGCTTCGGTTGACTTCTTCTTCTTCGGTTGAGATGTTTTCTTCTTGGCCGGTTGGACATCGGTTGGAGGAGCAATAGCAGCCGTAGGTTTGGCTTCTCTGAGGATCATTGCTTGATCAGCCTTGTCAAATGCTTTGACAAATGACTTAGGAACAGATGGCTGATTACCAGAAATAGCAAAGATTGAAGGGATTCTCATAAGAATTCTACTCATAAGAAGATAGTGAATGGGCTTCGCCTTGTTTGATCTGGACAAGGGCTTCTCCTTCTGAAACTTCTTGAAGGCAATCAGAATGACTCGATAGATGAAGGAGCACCAATTGAACTTTCTTTGAAGCATAACAGCTGCAATGGCTTCCCATTGTATCATAGTGATACAATGATGGGAACCAGACTGGCAAATCACACATCGGTCAATTACTTCAGCCAAAGCGTAGTGAACAACATCCAGATCGGCTTTCTTATTTCCTTCACCGGTCACAAATGGATCGGTTCCACGAATACTGGCCCAAGCTAATTCCATGTCTTTCGAGGTAACAGAAGACGAACCGGTTGAGGGAACGGTAGGGAAAGCATCGGCAATGGAGGTAGGAGAGAAATCGACAGAAACACCACCAACGGTTGAAGAGATGTGGGACACAACACCGGGCTTCAGATTCTCATCCACTTCACCATTGTTGAAGAACTCATTAACCAGCTCATACATTATGTCATCATTTCCTTCGGGCATCAAGAATGGCAACAGACCGGCAGCAGTCAACATGGCTTGGAGGAGCTTTCCTTCTTCAGATTCGAAGAAGCTTGGAAGAATGTAACCTCCGAAGATGTCTTTCTTGGTTGGTTTAGGAGCCATCTGTCAAAAGAATTAAAGATCAAAACATTCTAAGTTAGAACACATTTCAAAAGAAAAAATAGACGTGAGTTTAGATTTTGAAAAGAGTTCGTGTTCTTCAAGTTGAAAGAATTTAGTGATTATAGAAACCTTTACCAGAAATGTTTAGAGTTTGAAGAACAATGGAAGAATGAAGTTTGATTGCTTTGAAGGCTTGATGCTTTTGCAGAGAAAGAAGGATTCGGAAAGTTTAAATGAGAACTTGATTTTCCGTATATAGTAGAGAGAGAGAGAAGATGGAGGGGTTTTTAAAATTTAAAAAACGTTTCAACTGCATGGCACAGATATTTAAAAGGATATTGAACACGATTTTAAATATGAGGGCTCAAAAATAGGTACCTGTGTGCAGCAGTTAAACCATAATGCAATAATGACAAAAAGATAACCTTTTGATAAATTGGAATGATACAGAAATTACCTTTTTGGTCACAAAATTTTAAATTTGACCAGCAATCAAGTACAAAAGGACGGTAGTAGGAAGGAGTAGGGAACAGCCTTTTTGGAAGTGTTAGGATAGGGTGAAGCGGTGAGCGGCTGATGTGATTGATGTGACCGATCGGTAAGGGACACGCCGGTTAAAATGGATCGTGAATAGTAATCCGGCCGCAGTTCGTCGGTTAGGTAATGAGTGATCGGTTAGGCTTTCTTATGACGTCACCGCTTGAGGCTTGACCGATCAGAGGAGTGATCGGTTAGGCAATGATCGGTCAGGAGTGAAAGTTTGACCGGTTAGAAGAGAGAGCTTTTGCACCAGTCAAGGGCCATCGATTAGGGGTTGTCGGTTTAGGATATCTTGCATACCGGTTATATGAGCAGGTCAAGAGCATCGGTTAGCACTAGTAATTGAGATAACGCCAAGATCGGTTGAGAGCTTACACAAACAGCAAAGTTAGCACACAAAATTGACGAATATCAATCATGCCTAGTTCTCCTCTAAGGAATTCAAATCTTTTAATGTCCAAAGGTTTTGTCAAAATATCAGCTAGTTGATAATCAGTATGGACTTTTAAAAGAACAATGTTACCCTTTTCAACGTGATCCTTGAGGAAGTGGTATTTGATGTCTATGTGCTTGGTCTTTGAATGCATCACAGGATTGTTGGAGACTGATATCGCTGAGGTATTATCACAATATATAGGACATACTTCTTGAGGAATTTCATAGTCCACTAGTTGTTGTTTCATCCATAGGATTTGTGAACAGCAACTCCCAGAGGCTATGTACTCAGCTTCAGTCGTAGAAGTGGAAATTGATGCCTGTTTCTTGCACGACCAGAAAACCAATCGGTTACCTAGAAATTGACAAGTTCCACTGGTACTTTTCCTGGTGACCCTACAAGCTGCAAAATCAGCATCTGAATAGCCAATTAGTGTAAATGATGAATCTTTTGGATACCACAAACCTAAGTTAGCAGATCCCACAAGATATCTAATAATTCTTTTAACAGCTTGTAAATGAGATTCTCTAGGGTCAGCTTGAAATCTAGCACATACACATACGGCAAACATGATATCTGGCCTACTAGCGATTAAGTAAAGTAGAGATCCTATCATACCTCGGTAGAGTGTCATATCTACTTTCTTACCGGACTCATCTTTGTCTAGGTGTGCATTTGTGGCCATTGGAGTGCTTTGAGGATGAACGAAATCAAGACCAAATTTCTTGATTAGATCTTTGGTATATTTGGCTTGATTGATGAAAATGCCTTCATGGGTTTACTTGACTTGAAGTCCAAGAAAAAAGGTTAGCTCACCCATCATGCTCATCTCAAATTTGCTCTTCATAAGCTTCTCAAATCTCTTGCATAATTTTTCGTTAGTAGATCCAAAAATAATGTCATCAACATATATTTGAACTAACAATGAATGTCCATTATGCTTTGCAATGGTGTCGATTTTACCTCGTTCGAACTTCTCACTAAGTAAGAATTTGGAGAGAGTTTCATACCATGCTCGAGGTGCTTGCTTGAGGCCATACAAAGCTTTATTCAATTTATAGACATGATTAGGCTTCTTGGAATCTTCAAATCCTGGAGGTTGTTCTACATATACAAGCTCTTGAAGTTCGCCGTTGAGAAAAGCACTTTTCATGTCCATTTGATATAGCTTAAATTCTTTGTAGGCTGCATAGGCAAGAAATAACCTAATGGCTTCTAATCTAGCTACGGGAGCAAAAGTCTCATCATAGTCTATGCCTTCTTCCTGTCTATATCCTTTTGCCACTAATCTGGCCTTATTTCTTATAATTTTTTCAGACTCATTCAATTTATTCCTATAAACCCATTTCGTTCCAATCACTGTTTGATCACTAGGTCTAGGCACTAATTCCCAAACTTTACATCTATCAAACTGGTTAAGCTCTTCTTGCATAGCTTCTACCCAGCTGGGGTCATCAAGTGCTTCTTCAGTCTTCTTTGGTTCTATATTAGAGACCATAGCAGAGGAAAATAATCCATGTTGTTCCTCCATGCTTCTCAATTGGCCTCTAGTCATTCTAGGTCCAAAGACATCACCAATAACATTTTCTAAAGGATGATCCTTAATTGATCTCACTTCCCTAGGTAGGTCTTGCCTGACCGATTCCTGTCTTAAGGTTTCTATTGGAGGAGTGGAATCGGTTGAGGGAGAAGAGACCGGTTGAGGTGATCGGTTAGGTGAGGGTGATGCAGACTGATGGTGATCGGTTAGTGGAGAGGGAAATGGTAAATTGATATTTGAAATTGGGTCAGCTTCAGGTAGTGAATTTGGAATGCTAACATGAGGACTAGCTGGTAAATGATCGGTTAAGGGAGTTTGAACATTAGAATGTCTAACCGATTGAGGAAAGAAGGAGTCATCAACTAGGTCTCTACAGGCTACACCACTAGAGGCTGAAGGCTGAGCTGGAGGTTGATTTGCGTTGATGCTGGTGGATTGATTAGAATTTTGATTACTTGTATCACCTGTCTCAAAAACACCAGAACTATCAGTACTATTTGGAGCCTTATCAGACTCTAGCAAATCAAATTCATCAAAAGTAACATGAACATATTCAACAATTTTCAACAACCGTTTATTAAAAACTCTAAATGCCTTACTGTGCTTGGCGTATCCCACAAAGATACCTTCATCAGATTTTTCATCAAATTTACCTCGACGCTCTTTACCGTTGTAAATTACATAGCATTTGCAGCCGAAGATCTTGAAGAAACCAATGTTGGGAATTCTGCCACGCTAAAGCTCATAAGGGGTCTTGTTGTGAAACTTGTTGACCAAAGATCGATTCTGGGTGAAGCATGATGTATGGATAGCTTCGGCCCAAAAATACTTGGGAAGCCTAGCTTCGGATATCATTGTTTTTCCAGCTTCGATCAATGTTCTATTCTTTCTCTCAACTACACCATTTTGTTGCGGTGTTTCAGCAGCTGAGAAATTATGATCTATTCCATGATCATCACAGTACTGAGCGATTCCATTATTTTTGAACTCCGTTCCGTTATCTGATCTCATACTGATGATGTCACACTCCTTTTGGGTTTGAAGTAGACGGAATAATCTGGTAGCAACTTCATATGTATCATTCTTTGAAGCAAAAGTCTCCACCCAGGTATATCTTGAGAAGTCGTCTACAACAACCAAAGCATATCTGCTGCCCCCTAGACTGACAATAGTTGTGGGGCCAAACAGATCCATATGTAGCAACTAGAGGCATCTAGAAGTGGACATGCAGGGCTTGCTGTGGAATGATTCTTTATGCTGTTTTCCTAACTGGCAGGCTCTGCATTTCCTTTCATGAGTAGCAGACACTTGAGGTAGGCCGGCAACTAGATTTTGATTAGCCAGCTTGGATAGGTATTTGAAATTCAAGTGACTGAGTCTCTTATGCCATAGCCAGGAGTTCTCACTGATGTTCTTAACTACAAAACAAACATTAGTAACATTCGAAACATTGTTTAAATCTATAGCATATACGTTACCTTTCCGATATCCAGTGAGAAGTGTTTCACCTGTAGCAATGTCTTTCACATAGCAATTGGAAGAATTGAAAATACAATGCATACCTTTATCACAGAATTGTGATATAGAGAGAAGGTTGTGTTTCAGACCATCCACCAAAGATACCTTCTGTACAACGACTGTACCTCTTTTGATGGATCCACGACCGATAATTTTACCCTTTACGTTGTCACCAAAGACAACTGGAGGACCAGATGCTTCTTCCAGATCAGTGAGGAGATCGGCATGACCAGTCATATGCCTAGATCAACCACTGTCCATAATCCAAACACCCTTACCGGCATCGGTTGAGGCCATTAAGCATTCCTGAAATAAAATAGTAAGCTTATGGTCCCCCTTATTCTTTCGGGTCCAAAGAGTTAGTTCCTCTTTGACAGCCATACCTGGCCATCACCTGAGCTTTTAGACTCAGTGGGTCCAGATAGGTGCTTCAAGAGGCATTCATAAGCCTTGTGACCAATATAACCACAATTTGTACATTTATTTGAAGATGGCTGAGAGGGTTTAGATGAGCTGATGTTCAATTTAGCCAAAGCTTCAGAGGAGTTCACTGATTGAGCAGAAACAGATCCTTTGGGGACGAAGGTGATGGAATTACCTTTGTTAGCCGGTTGCTTAGATTTAGGAAAGCCTTTACCGGTTGGGGAGTCCTTACCGGTTACTCCTTTACCGGTTGGGACTGCCTTACCGGTAGCGGTTTCCTGACCTGCAACCTGATCAACAATTTTAATTCCACCTTTGCTGTCTCCATCACTAAGTGGGAAATATTGTCCTAACTCAGGATCAGCTACCTCGGTCCATTGGGATTTGTTCTTGTCAATCTTGGTCTTCATCTGATCCTGAATTTTGGGATATGTATGTGGAACAGCACTGAAGGGTCTAGTTAACTCTCTCTTAATCAATTTGGATTGAGCATCATCAAATTTTCCCATC
This sequence comes from Adenophora triphylla var. japonica, assembly GCA_022495995.1. Lineage (NCBI taxonomy): Eukaryota > Viridiplantae > Streptophyta > Magnoliopsida > Asterales > Campanulaceae > Adenophora > Adenophora triphylla. Next base: position 119,207 of record JAFEMH010003697.1, read on the forward strand.
AAGTTCTCAGTGACAGACTTGGTAACCGGTTTGTCATAGCTGTCTTTTTCCTTAATGCTGGAGGTAAAGCTTATTCCAGTTGTTACATCTCGGTTAGGAGATATCTGATCTTGTATGATAGTCTCCATAGCAGCTCAGGATTTTGAAAATGTGTCAATGGTTTTTGAAAGAGAATTATTTCTTGACACAAGATCAGCAATTTGACAAACAGATATATTTAGTCTCTCAGTGAGTTCTTGATTATCTTTCTTTAACTGATCTGACTCTAGCTTACTTTCTTTCAAAATTTTTATTTCAGCTTTCAGAGAATCATTTTCAGTTGAAATCATTTTAAAATTAGCAGCCATAATTTGTGAGCTTCATTTAATTTTTCAAAATCTGAGAAGAGCTCATTCATCACCTCTGCCATTTCAGACTTTGACATATTTGGCATAGGTTCAACGGTAGGCTGAGAGGGAGAGGGTGATGGTTCAAAATTGGGATCAAAATTTGGTAGTGATGATATCGGTTGAGGGCTCGGCTCGGTTAAAGGCTTCAAGAAGTGAATCGGTCGGGTTTCAAGCGTCGGTTGATGAGAGATGATCGGTAAGGCTTGAGCTTGATAGGTCTGTTGAGTTGGTTGCATCAGCGGTCTGAGAGTGGGCATGGTTTTACTCTGACCGTAAAGAGATCCACCTATGTTCTGAATTTTGAAGTTGTACGGGTTACCTTCATCTGACTTTGAAATAGGAATGGGTTCGTCAAAGTAGGTCAAGGGAGATCTCCTAGGTGGGGTGTGAGCACCCCAACCCGCGACCTAACGCGTGTCCCGCGCTAGAGGAGCTCAAACTAAGAAAATCCATCTAAATTTTTAAAACATTTATTTGCCTTTAAAAGAAAACCACTTTTCAAACTCCCAAAGAAAATAAATTGGTAATATCTCTACTTAGAGGAAATCCAACCACAACTTTAATAAACCATAATATGATCAATTACATTGAAAACCCTAAATAACATTGTTTAACAAAAGAGTTTTCCATACAACTTGTGAAAGAGGAATACTAAATAAATACTCCTAATAACCAACTCCTATACTTAACCTGACAAGCCCCAAAAGCAAAAGTCCACAATGATATCCCCGGCCTCACTGGTTCGGGTCACCTGTCTCGGAATCTAAAACAGTAAAGGGAGAGGGGTGAGAATAAATCTCAATGAGCTATTATGAATGCAGCAAGATGCCAAACAAAGTGCAACACATAGCATGGTAGCACATAACACATTATGAAAACGGTAAACACATTACGTTACCTCATTTTACCTTTCCCGTCGAACAATAAGTCGTACAACGTGGGAGTAAAACTCCACTCTTTGGTGAATTGCCTCCAAAGACATTCACCTCTTATAGGACTCATACCCAGAGATCCATATAAGAAAAGATACCTATAATAGAGTATCCAAAATAATATCGCTAATCTGTAAAGCTTTAGGCTTAATACGAAGCATTCCCTAATCGCCAATCGCAGCAGTATGTAAAGCCTTTTGGGTCAATACGTAAGCTTGCACGCCCACTCTGTGGCCACGGAGGGGTAAGGTCACAGTATAATGAACCTTCAATCACTTATAGAACAAATCGGCAATTGATTGAATTTCATTATACCCCTGAATGTACACACGTTCAAGCACATAATAGACACTTGAAGTAATCCACAAAAAGGGATAATAATATAACAACATGGTAATGTATACTCATGCTAAACAGTACCATAGTGCAACAATTCATATAATACACAATGCGTAATATCATCAATGCATATGAACTCAATTAAGGTAACAATATAACCACATAATCCACACCGGGATACAATACAATCATGTACCAATTAATCCACACCGGGATACAACACAACAACTTGCCAAATAATCCATACTTAGGATATTAAGGGATACACCAAATTCAATGATTCCACAAATTGGGATAATAATACCACAAGGAGATACATGCTCATCTTCCATTAACGAAATAGTGAAACTTATGGTTTCTACGCTATTTCTAACTAATCACCAAGGATAGGAGAACAAGTAAAGTCACCAAGTACCATAAACCAAACCTACGAAGTCATTACTTAACCTTGAATAATCTTAATGAAAGTGCAAGACCTACTTCCCAAGTTTGGACCACTTTCCGAACAATATTTAACTACTCCCACAATTCCATTTCGACCAAATAAGACGTCATGGCCAAGCCAAAGTATCCTACTCTAACTTAGGTTAAAGAGGATCAATTCGTATCCGGGTTGATTAGGTTCTACTAATTTATATTGGGTGGGAGTCACCATTTATAAGAGGTCAAACAACTTACTAAACAATTCTTATTTAATTTGAAAAAGTTTGGTTCAGGGGTATGGGCGACCGCCCTAACCACTTGGGCGACCGCCCAAGTGGACTTCAAAGGTAATTATGGTTTCTGCCACTATGGGCGACCGCCCTCACCACTTGGGCGACCGCCCAAGTGAGTTTTAAGGCCAAAGTGAATTCCTGCCATGATGGGCGGCCGCCCAAGCCCCCATGGGCGACCGCCCAAGCCTCCAGCAGCCCATTTCCAAATTTTTTACCCCTTTGAAGCCTAGGTTTCCATTCTTCTAACTAAGCTTAAGTCAAGAGCACCAAAGTATACTTCAATCTTACCAAGTCCCATATAAACATGTAAACCCAAACCCAAGTAACCCTAGATGGATTATCACTACAAATTCCACCCATTCCCTTAAATCTAAATCAACTCCCATGAACCACAACATCTTTTTAAGTCATTACTCCATTTTCTAACTCCAAGAAGATTTCCAAAACATATAACAACAATCACAACACCAAGAACAACAATAGATAGTTCATGAGCACATAAATGAAAGGAGGTCATAACAACTCACCTTTGGATTTTATAAGGAAAGATTGATCTTTCTAACTTGATGGCTTCCTCTAGGTGATCCAACTTCAATGGTGCTCTTAGACTTGATTTTTGGTGAAGAAATGTCTTGGACTCAAGCTTGGAAGAAGGGAGCTTCCATGGAGGTTTCTTAGTTTCTCTAGGGAAGTAAGAATGAATGAAGGAGGGAGAAGGAGAGTAAGAGGAGGATGATGGAGAGGGGAGGGGCCGGTCAAGGAGGGAGTATGGGGGAGGCACTTGTCAAGCCTAGGAGAAGGTAAAACAATTTGGCCCCCCTCCCACAACAATTAAACTAAGGCTTTCATTTTAAAATTTAAACTAACCTTTACTCAAATAATTCATCCTACTCAATTAACCTCCTTGCACTATTTATCCTATTTTCATTTTTATTATTTCTTCAAGGTTCTTATTTAATGTCTAATAAATTCATAAAAGATTCTAAATTTACTTCTCACCCAAATTATCTTAAATTAAGAATTTTAAAGACATAATTGAACACATAAGTTAACATAAATATTTGAAGCATATAATATAATATTTAAAATTAGTGCCTAGGGTTGGGGTCGTTACATGGGGTCTGGTCATTATAAGAAAAGTGTTCATTGGAGTTGGGGTGTCTGTAGATAGGTGACTGCAAGGAGATGGGTTTATCATCGGTTCCATCAATAGCAACAAAACTGACATCAGCTTCTTCGTCTATGTCAGCATCCTCATTCTCAGAGTCAGTCTCGAACCAAACTGGCATAGCTTTTTCAGTTCCATCTTCGGCAACTAAGCTCTTAGATTTAGATCTAGGGAATTTCTTGAATGGTTTCTTTCTCAAAAATTCATATTTCGATTGAGGGCATTTGGAGGCAAAATGGCCGGGTTTTCTACAATTGTAACACACAAGCTCACCTTGGGCATTTTTTCCGTCGGTTGAGGTTGAGGTTTGGCCTTTCTTTTGAAAGTTTCCAGATCTTTGGAATGATGAGGATTTGGGTTGGAAGGATTTGCTGTGAGTTTGTTGGGCTCTCTTAAAGTCTTTAAACTTTCTATAGTTTCTGACGAAGGCAGCAAATTCATCTTCTTCCTCAAAAATCACACTAGATGATGTATTGGTTTGAGTTGGTTGAGGCTGAGAGATTGAGGGAGAGTCATTGGTAGTAGGTTGGCTGGTAAGCATAGAAGAACCAGGGAAGATCTCAGTCTGAGCTGGCAGAGATAGATTTTTAAATTATTTTTGAACTCCATTCAGCCGGTTGAGCTCTTCCTCATATAAAAACAAAGTAGACACAATGTTCTGGATATGAGTAACGTTCAAATCACGGCATTCTTTCAAAATAGCAACCTTTACATGCCACAAGTCTTCAAGAGAATTGAGGAATCTCATGTTTAGGTCTTTCATAGTGTAAATTCTACCTAAAGATGCACAAGAATTACTCACCTCGCAGAAACGGTCGTACGTTTCCTTTAACGTCTCATTTGGATTCTTCTTGAAGGACTCAAACTCAGCAACACTTTTGTAGAGTCTGTTGTCCTTGGCCACTTGATCTCCTTCAAAATATCTGAGTAGACTCTGCCACACTTGTTGAGCAGTCTCATAGCATTGAACTTGTTTGTATAGTCTGTCATCAAGTCCGGAGGTTATGATGTGCAAAGCTTTTCTGTCCAAGGAATCACAAAGTTTGTCATCCTCAGTCCACTCTTCACGTGGTTTTGGCACATAAGTTTCATAAACCTCAAAATCTTGTTCAGACGCTCTATCTGCATGATCCATGAGAGGAGTTTTGGGTGCTCTAGTTGCAAGATTGATTTTTAAGGGTGTCATGGGACCATCTCTGACTACAGTGGTTAACCTATCATCTATTGAGTCCAAGTACCGCATGATTCTGTTTTTCCATACTGGAAATTCGTTCTCGTTCAACATGGGAACAGTTGCCAAGTTGTATGTTTGCATGATTTTTCCTGCCATTTTGGAATTGGCAATTCAAGCGATTAAGCTTGGAAAAATGATTTTCGAAAATTGCTAGCTCTGATACCAATTGTTAGGTCCCAAATGGTAGGAATCAGGCTAGAGGGGGGGTGAATAGCCTGTTAAAAACTTTTTACTAAAAACTCATTTTATCATTGATAATATTAAGTTGAACTTGTTAACCGGTTATACAAGTTTTAGGCAGCGGAGAGTCGGTTAGAAGAACAAATCAAACCAAAGTTAAAATCTCATGCAACCTGGCCAAATATCATTTCCAAGTAGGACAAACAAGTTGTGCAGTAAGTAGAATCAATAGGTTGTGACCGGTTGAGAGAATGTCAACCAGTTACAACTACACAATAAATAAACAAACACACAGAAGAATGACACGTTGTTTGAAGAGGTTCACAGTGTTAAATAACTGCTACGTCCTCTACCAAATTTGGACAGAACTTGGATTTGTGAAAGTGCACTGCTATTAATGGTTCTTACCTATTACAAGTTGCAAGCCAATGATTGAAGGCTGCGAAACTAAAGATGACCACTAACGGATCGTGCTACAGTAAAGACCTGGTGTTTTCTAGAGATGTGCTCACAAGTTGAGCTGATTTCTCTAGGGTGTTGTGTGTGAATCAATCAATGTGTTCCATTGGTAGTCTAATGAAGGAACACTACAGCATTGATTGAGGTGCTCAGTGTATAAGTCCTACAGAGATGTCTAGTGGTAGAAGGGACTTGTATTGAATGCCTTGAACTATGGAATTTGCAGGTTGGTAGTTCAAAGCAACTCACTCTCAAGAATCATAAATGCACCAACCTTCTTCAATGCTCCAGGGAAGCTATTTATAGTGAACTTCAAATGAAGGAGCCGTTGTCTTTGAAGAGGTTGCAATGATGACTTGATCAGGCATGCCTTTGAATTGGAGGATCTTTGCATTTAATGCCTGAGATAGGAGAGAGAAGATTTTCCTTGAGAGGTTGGATGGATGTGAGTACTGGTTATTTTGACAATCCATTTTGAGCTTCTGACAGCCGCATGAATGTCACTTCAGCGTTCATTCAGCATGCTTGCTTTACCAACTTTAGCTAAAGTAGGTTGTTGGGTGGTTGGAAGCAATAAATGCTTCGGTTAGGCGTAGCTGATGGAAGCTTGTTGAGAAAGCCTTAACCGACAAGAGGAGACATAACCTGCGAAGGTTACATCAGCTAGGTAGGGGCAACCGGTTAGGTAGGCACACCGGTTGAGTGATCAATCGGTTAGGTCACATTTCCAAGTAACTCTCTGGCAAACCGAAGGGGAAATATTCTTCAGGTCTTCAAGTCTTCAAAGTCTTGAGAAAATTACATAATTTAAAACACTGGCACTAGCACTAAGGGGACCTATCATACATAGAAAAAATTCTATTTAGTCTAATTAAAATTAGGGGTCCACATTAATGCTTGTTGTGATTGGGATTAAGCAATTCTAAACTTAAACATATATTTGACTAACAAAAGCCTATACCTACGCTGACACCAAGAAGTTGGCTTGTCCCCATCGCATTGAATGGTGGCTCAGGCGCCCACTATGCAAATAAGGTGCGGCGCCAACTAGCGTCTGTTTCCTCTGTATCTGTCAAATCAGCGACATCCCTCTGCAGTAAATCTTGCTTTATTGTACGAGTCCACCAGGCGCGGACACGTGTGCTAGGTCAAAGACAAAAATATCCTACAGGGCTAACATCATCAAGCATCTCCCTCTTACTATAAATATCAACATTTGTCCCCATGGATAAGGTAAGTGCAAAATCATTATTTGTAAGCCACATTGTATAAACCCTAAACACACAACTCACTAACACATTTCAAGTCTTATTTCTAAGTTATAAACTTTCAGAGATCTTAATCTCACACCCGAGGGCCTGAGCTGGATTAAACTCCGATTTGGTATCTAACGGTGCTTATTGTCTTTGTTGTGTTATAGGTACAAATCAATATACAAGCCAGATAAAATCGTGGCGTCATTAAAGAGAACGATTTGATGGAGTTGTGAGAAGAATTTTGTGGTGAAGGGATATTCATTACAAAGAGATGGAGAAGTTGGAGATTAGGGTTTTTGGTGCTTGACGGCGCTGTGAAGAAATAGGGATATAAATGAGGGGAGGGGAGGGGAGGGGAGGGGAGGGCAAAGTTTTTGTTTAGTTGGGTGGGTGGCTGTTTAGGGTTAAATAAGTAAATGAGTTGAATTATGTTAAGTAAATGGGCTCGATTAATTTGTGTAATGGGTTGGATTAGGATTAATTGGGTAGGTAGAAAGAATATAAAATTAATAAAAAAAATCATTTTTGGCTTGTACCTTTTTTTAGTGGGACATCAAAATGGGACATTTAAGCTTTTTAAAAGGAAAAATTCCTCTTTACCCCCATATCTCAAATCATAACCCATCAAAACCCAACCCAAATTTAAAAAGACAATCCTCTTTTATATTTCAAATCAAAATCCCTTTAAACCCCAATAATCATAACCGGCCAAAATTAAGTTAAAAACGCCGTTAACTTTTTACCCCTCCCTCTCTCTAAACGCAAAAGGAGGCCCTATACCATTTCTGATGTTGACGAAGACCGTGAAGCTGCCGTGGTCGATGAATTGTCCAAGATTATCATTGGCGATGGAGGCGGTGATGATGTCCGGCAACTGCAGTTTCCGGCGGTTTTTGTAGGTGGGAAGTTGTTTGGAGGGCTAGAAAAAGTCATGGCTACACATATTACTGGTGAATTGGTGCCTTTGTTGAAGGATGATGGGGCTCTTTGGCTTTGACTTGGTCAATTTTATTTTAATTTTAATTTTAATTTTATTTTAGTGTTCTTTTTGTTTTAAAGCCAATGGTAAATGACCTCTCAATTTTGCGATGTAATTTTGCTTATAATCCTGTATATATCACTGCTCCCACGATGCCAATTTATACTCCATCCGTCCCATTTCAAGTGAGCCATGGTATAAATGTATACTTCTTAAGGTCCTATAGCAACTGATATAGGACCTGACAACATCATATACAAAGCAACAAGACCTTTGAATGGTCCTATAGCAATTGGTATAGGACCTGGCACATTGTGTATATGATGTTGCCAGGTCCCATACCATTTGCCACATTGTTATTCACAAAAAACAATAAATCAAGTATCTATATCACTTGCTATAGGACCATTAAAAGGTCTTAAAGTTTTGTATATGATGTTGCCAAGTCCTATAGCACTTGTTATAGGACTATTTAAAGTTTCTTTTAGCTGTGTATTTGATGTTGCCAGGTCCTATACCAGTTGCTATAGGACCAATTAAAGGGCTTATAGCTTTGTATATGATATTGACAGGTCCTATACCAATTGCTATAGGACCATTCAAAGGTCTTATTGCTTTGTATATGATGTTGCCAGGTCATATACCAGTTGCTATAGGACCAATTAAAGGGCTTATAGCTTTGTATATGATATTGACAGGTCCTATACCAATTGCTATAAGACCATTCAAAGGTCTTATTGCTTTGTATATGATGTTGCCAGGTCCTATACCTGTTGATATAGGACCAATTAAAGGGGTTATAGCTTTGTATATGATGTTGCCAGGTCTTATATCAGTTGCTATAGGACCAAACTATAGCAAATGGTATAAGACCTTTGAATGGTCCTATACCAATTGCTATAGGACCAAACTATAGCAAATGGTATATGGTCATATAGCAAATGGTATATGACCTGGAAACATCATATACAAAGCTATAAGCTTTTTAATTGGTCCTGTAAAAATGCCTTTACAACATTGACAAATCCCAAAAATTTAAATAAACAATTCATATGACAAAAGGTCACTTGAACGGGTCCTATATCAAGGGGTAAAAGACATGTAAAAATACCAATTTCTGTCATTTGTTAAAGGAGGAAGCCTCTCATAATCCCACACACAGTTACACACACAGATCTCACCTCCTTCTCTCTCCTCTCTCTCTCTCTCTATACGCAGGAAGGAAGCTCCCTCACCAAGCTCCCTCACCGGCGACCTCATCTCAAAACCAACTCCCTCGCCATTGCCGTCCCATCCTCAACCTTCTTCACCAAATCCCTCAACCTAGCCTCATGAATCTCCGGCCAAACCTTCCATTAAAACCTCTCCATCACCTCCCAATTAACCGGCGACCCAAGCTTACCCAATCGCAACCTCATCAATCCTAGCTTCTCCTTACCGGAATCCTCCCCAACCTCAACCTTCACCACCGTCAAACCTTCTCCCAATTCTCCGATCTCAAAACCAAACAAAGACCGAATTCCCTCTCTCTGCAAACCTACATAATTTTCTTGAAAAAAAATGAGAAGGAGCCGGGATTTGGCTCAGATCTGAGATGTCGTCGGGATTTGGCTCAGATCAGCGAGGGTTGGATTTGGCTCAGAATGAGAAGGAGTCGGGATTTGGTGTTACGGGAAAATTAACAGCGCATGGTCCGTTAAATATTGGGGTTTAGTGGGATTTTCATCTCAAATGGGTTAAAATGGCTTATTAATCTGGACTATGGGTTTAAGAGTCCTTGACTCTTTTTAAAATAGGATGGAAGAAGAAATTAAAAGTTACAAAATGCAAATGAGACTTTTACTTGTTATACTTATAATAATTACCCAATTATTTCACTCTCTATCTCCTACCTAGCTATATATACTCACAACACAGCACTTTTCAACAATTTTTCTTGATTTTTTTGTCAAACCCATATTATTATGGAGTGGAGGGAGTATGAGGCAGCTGGGGTATATTTGTCTCATAGGCCTTAGAGCAATTACGAAATATTTATCCCTATTAATGCGTTAATGTTAGGTGGAGGGGACTTTTGAGAAATTGTCTCTCGGATGGAAGGAGAGACCCCGTCCTGTAAGAAGAACATGTTTTCCAATTCACATTCAACAACCTTACAGGTGACGTACCACCGCAGCACAAAACGCCCCGTCCTAGATAAGTTTTTAGAGAGAGAATTTGAATAGGCAAAACCGCCGTGTCAACTGCGTGTTTGTGTGTGAGAGAGAAAGAGGCTGAAAGAGACGGAAGATATAGAAGGAAAGAAACAAGTACCGCTGCCATTTCTGCTAAACCATCAAGTGGGCCCCAACCAACCCTCTTTATATTTGCTAGGGTTTTTCATGTGCTCCCACAACTAATTCCCAAACCAATTTCATCAATACACACACTAAATTACACACATTGCAGTGTTTTTATACAACAGAGGACTTTTTTTTTTTTTTTCAGCAGGAAAAATTGGGTAAGTCTCTGTTTTTGTTATATTTTACATTCAAAATTCATTGAAATAATCTTAATTTTATGCACATTTGGGTTTGCGTCAATGAGCTGAGAAAGATTCACGGGCATCTTGGTAAGCTCAGTAATTCGTAGCATTGTGTTTAAATTGTGTTTCAAGTTTTAATTTTTAAGGTGATTTATGTGTTTCAATTTCAAGTTTTGTTTTTAGGGTGATTTTAATATTGTGTTTCATGTGTGCCAATTTAGTGTTTCAGGTTATTTGAGGTGTTTGTTTATATAGATTAGATGTGTGTGTGTTTTAGGTTATCTAGTACTGATATGTTTGAATCTTTGATTCTCTTGGCATCAGTTTCCAATGATAAATGTGATTTTTTTCTCTCGATGAAATGATTGCTGCAAGGAAAAGTGGCTTTGCGAAGGTGCTTATTACGTGCAGTCCTATTTGGATCTGATAGTTTGATGTTTGATTTTGTGGTTTTTGTCTACTGTTTTGTTTCTGTTTCTGTTTCTGGTAGATTGTTCTTGTCAATTATTGTTGATGCGTTCTTTCAAATATTCCATTTTATACTTTATTTGGATTGGGGTTAGGAATTATTTTGGTGGACTATGAAGATATAATATGGGTGCAATTAGAATGATAATGGAATTTGTAAAGCCCTGATTTTGGGGAACTAAAGGCGTAGAAGAAATGTCGGCCGGTATGTAAGCAGTTTCTGTTGCCATAGAACCAAAGGTCTATATATTTGGAGCTCATTTATATTTCAGAATTTGTTGGCAATCTTACCAGCTGAAAAAGTCAGTAATTGCTTAGGAGGGCCTTCTTCTTGATTCACATGGGATCGTTTTCTTGTTTTCCTAGTCTGCTCTTCTCGATTTACCATATACGGAGTATATGTGTGTGTGTGTGTGTGTGTGTGTGTGTGTGTGTATGTATATAATTTCTTTTAATGTGGATCTAAACAAAATTGATAAATATGAGAGTATGTCATCATGAGATTATCTTGGGACAAACTCATTTATTTCAATCACGATAGCATGAATTATAGTGGTCAAAGTTTCTGCTATTGAGCTAATGCTAAATAGAAATAGTGTCGTACTACTGAATTTCACTCTTAAGCATGCTGATATTTTTGCTATTTTCTTAGGATCTCCCCTGCTTATACCATGGGCATTGATAGAAGAGCTTGTGAGCAACACAATAGTGACATGACTCACCAAGGATCGGCCATCATCCTGCATGCTTATTCTGATCTTACCAACGTTTCTCCAGTTGTATTCTTATACCTCTTAAAAGAATGTTATGTTCATGGTAAAGCTTTCCGTTTCTCCATCTTTCATTGTGCATATAATTAGCATTAATCTCTTAATGAGGAAGATATTGCAGGGCTAATTTAAATTTTAAAAATTATTGTAACTATATTTGCTGCCTATCATACAATTGTGATTCATCTTTGAAGCTCAAACATTGGCACCAATGGTGCCTTCAAAGGTTTATCTCTTAATGATTCGAGGAGGGATTGGGAAGCTGCGACAGTTTAATGTAGTTTCTATGTATTTCTTTGTTTCATTGTAGATGGACTTCTTGTCCATCCTTTTTATGGATATTTTTCTGATACAATTCTCTTTTTCTATCCAAATAAGACACTGTCAAAAAATTTACTTGGGTGTTTATTTTGAATCCACTTGTCACATAGAAGTATATTAAGCTACTCCTAGTTCATCCATGGGCTAAGGCTTTCACTTATGTGTTGTATCTTTAATCTCCTTGGTCAATAGGTCTGATCCTTCGCCATATCTTTGCTTCATTTCACCACATATGCTCATTTCTTTGCCGAAGACAACAGATAATCGAGGAAGAAATGAGATATGACGTGTCATAATATTTTTAGTGTGAGAAGAACAGTGACAATACTGAATCATGCATCATTTAAGCGTATCTCTGTGTGTATATATACTGAATCATGCATAATTATTTTTGTTATCCACTTTCAAAATATTTAATTTTGCAAGTATAAAATGACTAGTGAATTTTTTTTTGGTAAAAAAATATTTAGGAATTATTTATTTTTTTATTTTTTTCCAACAACCTTTTCACATGATGACATATGAGGATTCATGTTAGCCGACCCCAAATTATTTTGGGACTAAGGCTTTGTTGTTGTTGTTGTTGTTGTTGTTGTAAAAAAATATTTAGGAACAAAATTTGTTACAAAAGTGACATTCATTTTGGGACAAAAGATTTTTGAAAATGGACATATAGGGATAGAGGGAGTATATTAAATCAAAGAGAAGAATATATTTAAGTGTATAACAAGCACCATACTGGTAACATATGGGCACGGAAGGGAAGGTGGGGCTGGGCATGTAAGCACCATTAGGTTACCCCATACCTTCCTTAAAGGTCATTGATTGGAGCCATTTCTAGTTTCCTTCAATTCTTATTGTGGGGCCTATAGGATTCCCGGCAAGCAGTCTCTGCATCGATGGAGGTTAGGGCCGTTAGGCTATCAACCGCCTTAGTCCCTTAGCTCTGCTGTGCATGGCTGTCCCAGCTGCATCCTATCTGTTAGTTGACCTGATTTTAAGTTTTCAAGATGCCTTTTTGTGAGCTATTTTCCTGGATTATGGTCTTACCACTGGGGGCAAGGCTGGGAAATAAATCCATGTTTTGAAACAAATAATTTGATAATCGCCTTTTGACATTTTTGTCCTGGCAAAACAGAAATTGCTGGGAAGACAATCTGTTTTCCATGGTGATTAGACAAACCTGCTGCTAAATGTTGGATGTATGGGCTTGCAATAAACAACATCTTTCCCAAATAAAATTCTAAAATTCGTTATTTAAAGAGGGTTGAACCGCCACGTTCCCCTTTTTTCTGACTTTGCATAAGTAGACTGTGTGTGCTTGTGTGTGCATTGGCATGTGATCATTGCCAACCATCACATCTCAACCAACTTCATTACCTGATAATGAAATTGTATTTTTTTTCTCGTAAAAAAGTTTCAAACGTTGGCTCTTAGAAATATTCAAATTGATACTGAGAGTACGTTGTGCTGATAAACTTTATCAGCACGGGGCTCCTGTTCTGATCTTCCTTAAAAAACCAAGTCTCTATTTTTCAGATATTATCTCAAGTAACAATATTGCCAATGCAGTATGTCAAAATATCATGGTTGAGGGAATTTTCGGACGATGTTGATAGTCTCTGATTTTTCAGATATTATCTCCAGTAACAATATGATTATCAGAATATTAACCATTTATCACCTCACTTAGGCCTGCCATGTATAAGTTGACATTTTAGATAACAGATGTCGAGCAAGATATATCGACATGCCTAGGTTCTGTCGAATGTGTTGTTTTCACAATTCGCATCCGTAGAACATTTTTATTTCTATTTTCAGCTTCTGCATAGCTTCTCTATGTTCCTCCTTCCATGCAGGCTTCAGTTTCTTTTTGCTCGTGTATTCTTCCATTGTGCATCTGTTGCATCACACTGTTGGTGTAATTTTCATACATTGTAGTGTCTATTAAATCAAAAAAAGAAAAGGAAAAAAAAGAAGAAGAAAGGAAACATGCACCAGACATTGGTGTATATTAACCAAATCTTTTGGAATGTTTTTCTTCTATCATATCTGTTGCATTCTCTGCTGCACTTCTTAATGATCTATACATGTTTTTGTACTCAACAGGCACATGCAAGGCAACTGTAAAATTCTTAGCTCTTCAGCAACGAGTCCATCAAGTCCTATATAATACACCCAAACCTGGACCAGCTATGTTTATTGCTCGCTGTCTCTATCTATTACCTATATTCGAATCACACTGTGAAGGCTTTTCCCATTTGATAATATCTGCTCTTCGTCGTTTCCTGAAAACGGGAACCACCCAGGAAAACTTGCTAGAAGCAACATCCTTTGCCACCCGGTTATTTATAAATGCTGTTTGTGGTAATATAAACCACGATGAAAAGATTCTTATAAAGATTCTCGAAGTTTTCGACATCAGACTAATAGACATTGAAAACTTTTTGAGTAAATCAGATGTGAAGAAAGATAGTAGTATCCCTATAGCAAAATACTTTGTTGAACGGCACATTTATAAATTGATAGAATGCCAGTCTTACATGACAGCAGTAACTCTCCGTGAGCGCTTCTCTATCCGGGAGTCTGGAGAAGCTTTTCTACTTGAAATGATGGACAGCAAACAGTATCAAGCGGCAGAGAAATGGGCGGAATTTATGGAAAAGGAAAAGCCCATGCTCCGTGTGCTAATCCAGGAATATATTGACCGGGAAATGTTGAAACAAGCTTACGACTTGATTAAGAAACATAAACTCCAGAACGAATTTCCAGAAGTGTACCATAAGGGTAAAGAAAGGTACTAATGGATAACTCTAATCCCTATAGATTATAGAGTATTCATTATGGGGGAATTTGTTGCAGGCTCAAGTTCTTCTATTTGTATTTTAATTCCTATTGGTAGTAATAGAATGTATTCCACCACTTGTAGCGCGCTCAAGAAGCTTGCTGAAAAGGGATTATGGGACATTGCCGAGCAACGAGCAAAGAATGATAATCGGCTTCTTGAATATTTGGTAAGTGTCTTGAGGCACCATGTATTTTAAATTTTGTTGGAAATTGTTATGATTGTTGTGATATCCCCCATCCCATATCAGAAATATGTGGGAATTTAGTGTGCTATATAGAAGAGCCATACACTACTACTAAGCATCAAATCATCCATTAGACTTTTGGAGTTCTGTGATGGGTTATCGTTAACCCAAATGAGGAGATGCTTAATGGGCCAATGCGTGGTGCCTGCGTAGCGGGTCGGGCTTCGGGCTCAGGTTGTTACAAATGGTATCAGAGCGGAACCCTGGCCTAAGGTTTGCGAGCTAGCCCGGGGGTGCAATCTGGGTATTGATTTAAACAAATAAATTTAATAACAATCACTTAGGTATTAAAGAAATAAATTATTGAAGAAAACTGGATAACACGTGTGCTAGCATCTCAAATGTTGCATTTACCCCAATCATTATCACTACACATGTGTGCTTAGTTGCTAACATCTCAGGGCCTGATTTCGTACTCCCCAAAGTAAGAGGTCCTAACTACGAAGGTACTCTATTTAAATATTGTTTAGCAAATATAATTAAGACTGCAAGCCAACAACTACCTTGGACCAAATTCTCCTAACTTTTCAAAATATCGAGCCCTTCATGACGGCTAATGTTGTTTTCCTTGAAATTTCTGCCTATCGTTATATGTTTCCGTCCTTATCTAGTTCCCAAATCAGATTTGAGAATAGTAATAGCATTCATTCAAATCTTAAATGGATCTTATGACATTATTCATATATTCTAGTTAAAGAACCAGGTATTAATTCCTTATAGTACAATTTCAACCAATCAAGAGTAGAATAAGAGTTTATTTAATTAATACCAACAAATTATGCCTACAAAACTTAAGATGTCGTTAATAGGTGATATAGACAATATGCTGCGATTTCCTGATTTTCTTAACAAACCATACAACTTTTTATGGCTGTTGCCTAAAAGTTTTACAAAGAAGGTACATCAAGAGTTCACTCAACATAATTTTATGCTTCTCAAACATGTTGCATTCAAAATTATTCTATTGATTGCTTTAGTTTTTCAATTGGTGTGTCCATAGACACATTTGTTCTTTTTCTCAGCTATCGATTCCTTTGTTCTTTAAGGTTTATTTGGCTATGGAAGCTGGCTATACAGAGAAAGTCGATGAATTTTGTGATAAGCACTCTCTTCAAGGTTTCACGAATGTTAAAGGTCTGCTGCTCTTACCTTTCTGTGTCATACATTTAAAGTTTAATGGGGTTGAGATTTGTTAAATTTGCAATTAGGTGAAGCTCAAACTTGTTTTGTGTTGCTTTCATATATTATTCTTTTGGGAAACAATTAGTGTTATTAGCTTTGTTTAGAGATTATGTTCATGGCCAGCGTACTGTTGTTTAGAAAGAGCTTGAGAGTCTCCATACTAACAGCTTTATTTGATTTCTGATGATATCAACTCCAAATGTTTGCTGTTAAAGCAGTATATGTAGAAAGTAACATGTGCAAGTCCGTGGAGTTCCAGTTAATTGAAAAAGTAATGGGTATTGGACCTCTTGGTTACGTAGTAATTGCGTTCGTGATAAGTGAGACAAATTTTACATGTGTGAATCACAAGGAAATCGCCCTAGTTTTTTTTTTTTTTTCAATCATAAATCCTTTATCTATCAAAGAATAAAATTCCATAAAAATGTTTCTAAAGAGTGCTCATGTTGTGCAGAAGCTGACGCTAGCATTTCACCTAGTCGGTATCTGTGTTTTGATGAATTTGCTATAGATGAAATAATTTGGGTTGACGAAGCCAACCAGTTGAATGAGGCGACAGACCATCTTGAGGGATGCAAGGTTGTCGGCCTTGATTGTGAATGGAAGCCTAATTATGAAAAGGGTAGCAAGGGAAACAAGGTAAGTAAATTAATCTTCTTTGTTGGATGTTTGCTTTTCTCTCAATATAATGCCCCTCTGTTCACAACTTACAACACTTGGTTTGAAAAGTGTATATCTTTATCTTTTTACCTGAAGATCATCTTAACATTGTTGATTTCAATTGCATTTGGAAAGAAACTCTAATGAAATATAACAATTGTACTTTCTTGCTGCTAAATTTCTTGGCCTTTTGATTATTTCCAGCCACTGATTTAGGCAGTAAAGTGCATGTAGAAATGTCTCAGTTTCTTGATTCATCCTTAAGTGCAATTTATGCCTTAATTTAGGTAGAGCATGTGGAGGTTGTCATCCTTGAAGGGTAGTTGCAAGTCTGCGACTGTTTAAATAGGAGACTGATGCATTTTATTTTTTAAGCTTATCATCGATTTGGGTTCCCTTGGATTAGAGATTATCTTCTCCTTGCTTCCTAGAATGCCAAAACACACACACACACACACATATACTCCCTCCGTCCCATTGATAAGTTTACAAACTTCCTTTTTGGGTGTCCCATTGATAAGTTTACAAACTTCCTGTTTGGGTGTCCCATTGATAAGTTACACTTTCCTAAAATGGAAATTTTATAATACTTCTTTATTAATGGAACCCACTTGTCATACTCACAACAACTATCCAATCACTATTTCCTACCCCACTTTCTCTCTCCTACCCATTCACAACACCAACTTTTATAACAATTCTTCTTAATTCCCGTGCACTCCATATTGTAAGCATATCAATGGGATGGAAGGAGTGTGTGTGTGTGTATATATATATATATATATATATATATATATATTATGCAAATAGATCTGAAATTGATGTTCTGTTTTTGGAAAGCTTTTACTTCTTATTGGCTGTGGATTACAATCAGATGCTTCGTTCTTTATGCTTGAAATTATATGTCAAAACACAAATCGAATGTATTGGTGGCAAGCTGTGACCGAAAGTATGTACATTGCATTTTTTTGAGAATTCTAACATGAACTTGTTTACATAGTTTTTTCTTGTTAAACTAGCATATTGGAAGGGTAGTCGTGATATACCTTACGGTTCCTTAAATCCCATATAAGAAAGAGCAACCACGTCAGAGAATCAATATGACATACTCCCTCCGTCCCACTTCACTTGGCACTAATTTTCATTTTGGTCCGTCCCACCTCACTTGACACTGTCCAAAATGGAAAGTTTTTACACTCACAACACCAATCAAATCACTATTCTCTCCACTCATTCTCTCTCCTACTTTACCTTTTCTACTCATAACATTTTCTTTAATTAATTATCTCTCTTACTTTTTCTTAGTTACCGTGCCCACCTCTTTGGTGCCAAGTGAACCGGGACGGAGGGAGTATTATTCACTTGTCAATGAGAAGGGAACATATTCTTGAGCGTATTTTATAGTCTCTCAAAAGACTTTGTCGAATTCATTAGAAAGTATGGACACTCTTTTATGTCTTTGACAAGTATTATCAAACTCTCCATGTTAAATGGACTTATTTGCACGTGCTTTAACTTCTTATTGGCTGTGGATTACAATCAGATGCTTCGTTCTTTATGCTCGAAATTATATTTCTGTAGGATGTGTATCCCGCAGAATTGTTCCACGTGATACCGCACGTGGGATACTTATTTCCGCATCAACATAAACGTACGTGCGGAACAACCCATAAACTTCTCCTATGTAAGTAATTATATTTATACATATGTAATATCCCCTTCCGCTAGAGGAAGCAGCGGAACCCACCTCTAGGTTCCCGTCATTGAACAATGCCAAAAGGGAACTCTATTACCGCATTAATGGGAATCATAATGAGCTATGAATTGGAGGCTAGAATAGTGGAGTTAGCCACGTGGTCTAATTGAGGGACTACACGTGGCCTGGCTGGGACAAAAAGGAGAATTGCGGGACTGGTCCCCACAGGGGACACGCGACATCATTCCACAGATTCGTACAGTCCAAACGAATGGGAGTTCGACAGCTTGCGGTACGGAATACACGTGACTCATCACGTGTATCGTACGGAGCCGCCAAGTTCTGACTCCTATTAATACCTGGCTCATTTGTCAAGGTCAGCTACAGTAACTCCCACAATCTTTGTACTATCTTTGATAACAAAAATCCTTCATTTAATCTTGTGGCATGTTCACCATCTCTGGTATCATGCTCAGCATGCACAAGATTGCCGCAATCATGCATATCCGCAATCTATGCACTATTTTTGAACAACAAAAGTTCACTTAAGCTTGCGGTTCCGCACCGTTGTCGCGATCTTCCATATCCGCAAATGTTGCCCCTTTTGGAGATAACTCAACTCCTTTACTTAAGCCGCCGCAGAATGTTCACTAAGCCCAGGAACATCCTCGGCACCCGCACAGTTGCCGCGATCATGCATATCCGCAATTGTCACGCTTTCTGAAGGCAATTCAACTCCTTTATTGGAATCCACAATTTGCTGACTAACAATAGCAACATGCTCAACTTCAACATTTTCAACAGGCAAAGTATATCCGCTGGGATCCACATATTGTTCCCGAACAAATTGATTCACATCCCTTACGGAAGGAGTTGACCCATCACCCAAACTCACAAGTCGTTCTGCACTCCGCCCAACTTTTTCAACCTCCATAATAGGTTTATGGCATAAAGATTTAACAAAGTTGGGATCAACTTCCTCAGCGTCATCCCCGAGCCTAACACATTCCTTAAGACTTTGTGACTGATCAAAATCCTTTATAACATTGCGTTCCGCAATCATACTACCATACTCGTTAAAGTTAGTTGAATGGGGAGGTCTAACAGAAGCAGCTTCAAACAACTCTACCACACTGCTCTTTTGCAATCTCCGATCCAATTCCAAAGTATTATGGGTAACATTGTCCATCAAATCCTCCTGCAACTCTTTGCCGGTCAAAACACCAACTTGACCATACACCACA
Source organism: Adenophora triphylla var. japonica (assembly GCA_022495995.1). Taxonomy (NCBI): domain Eukaryota; kingdom Viridiplantae; phylum Streptophyta; class Magnoliopsida; order Asterales; family Campanulaceae; genus Adenophora; species Adenophora triphylla. The sequence goes on from JAFEMH010003697.1 coordinate 138,816, forward strand.
CTTTGAGCTTGTCTTTTTAATATCTCTGCAGCATCTCCACATTCAGAAAGATATCGAGGATACCAATGATTTTCCAGAAATGAAGGAGGAAGCTGCAGAGAAGTGGTACTAAAAAACATCTTACCTACTTACACATTGGGAACACCAGGTTCCGCAGCACGATCAGGACCAACGTTCATTTCTTCCCCACCTTCTTTCGCTAAATCAATAAAATTTTAACTCAACGCACCGGCCCCGCTAGATCTTCCCGCAGACGACCGCTGTTTTAAATTTAAAAAATTACTTAATATAATAATACACAAGAAAGAGAAAAAAAATAACACTTGCCAACCTTTCGTAGTCTTTGAGATTGCTTCAAAGGAGTTTTCCTTTTTCTAACAGCATCACTCGCACGACTTTTCTTTTCCGCGGAAACCCTTGAGACATGAATTACATCCTTTGCCAACCTTTCTTTTCTTTCCTACCACCTTTTACCACAATTAAATAACAATAAGGAGCAACACTAAAAAAAAAAGGGAGAGAAAAGGAAACAAAACTATCTCATGCCTTCACATCCCAACTTTCAGATTCATTGTGAGCACAACTATCCAAATGATCGTTTTTCCGTACCGCTTTAGTGTTCCTTTTCATTTCCTCTTTCCCAACATTTCCCTTTGTACTTCTAACACCAATAGATTGACTTTTACTAACACTTCCCTCTACGATCTTCCCTTTCCCCTTCTTCTTTTTCCTTTTTGGAGTCTAACTTCTTCATTCTAAAAAAAAAAGGGGGGGGGGGAGAAAGAGAATAATAAAATTTTCCCTTGTGAGCAAAAGAAGAGAAAGAGAGATAAAGAAAAGTTAGGAGCAAATAAAGCAAGAAAGGAAGAGAAGCGAAAGAGAATGTCAAGATTCATTGCAAGAGCACAACTCCCCTTTATTACTTTCTCCGCTCCAACAGAATTCCCTGCTCCAACCTTACCCGTATCCTTTTCTTTTTCAACATCCTTTACAACGGCCTTCATAACTCTCCTTTTCGGTTTTCCAATTAGATGTTCAGGACGGCTCTTGCAATCTGCAACACACCCAAACTCAGGAATCTTCAATAAACCTTCCACAATATACGAGGAAACAGGACCAGTATAAACAATACTACTGCAACTGAGATAAAAATCATTCCACCAAACTGATTTCTCCTTGAGAGCCTTAGGGGCTTCATCCATATAATAGCCCATCCGCTTCAAATTGTTAACCCAAAAATCCCGCGCCTGCTTTGTTCGCGAACCTACCCATACCGCATCTGGGATAACCTTGACACCCATCTTCTCTAAAACTTGAGTAAAACCACCATGATAACAAAACTGATTACAAGAATAGTCAAAATTCAAATACACCTCAGACTTACCAAGGCAAACTAAATCATAGCTGCATTGAAGGGTACAATGTTTGGGACTATACCTCACACACCCAACTTCTAACTCGGTCAGGGCGGGAAGGCTAATTGGGAGAATATTAGCAATGATGAGAAATTGTTTTTCTATACCTTTCCGCAAAACACCATCTTTAAATTCAAACACTTTCATATGTTGACCATCTGAGCGATACCAATCCAATGATATAGTATTATGCAGAATTTTGTCATGGGGGTGAAAACAAAACTCTTACTCACGATCAATAAGATCCAAAAGCCCAACATTAAACTTCACATCCAAGTCCAAGCTCGAGAAACCAATACCCCTCCTGTCCCAGCATAAACTTCCTCCCACGCACCTAGCCTCTCAAAGTGTTCAAGCATAAACATATGAAAAAATGGAACTTGAAGAAACGCGTGAACATAATACCGTCCCACAGATTTGCTTACAGCTTCCACAAGATTATCAAAACGAGCATATAAATCCCCCAAAAACAAAGGGCCCATTGGCAACTTCTTTCCCGCAGCCAGCTTCACGGCATAGACAAAATTCATCTCATAAGGACCATCATGTGGTTTTCCGGGAAAGAGAAACAAAGTCAAAAACATAGATAAGAAGGTTTCTAGGTAATGTTTAGAACCCTTCTTCTCTGCGGTAGTAAATGTCCCAACTTTGTCAAAAACACCAAATCAAGTTTGGATTCACCCTTTCCAATCATTCTTACGACCTTTAATCTCCTTTCCGCAAATCCTTCGAATATCCTCCAATGCTTCCACCATCAATCCCTTCCGCTCCGCTGATATAAAATTTTCAAGAAGCTCCTCTCCAAGAACCTCCAAGCCATATAAAGCAGCCACATCTTCAAGAGTTATAGTGAATTCACCTCGGCTTGCAACAAAATTATGATTTTTTCTATCCCAACGAGATAACAAAATCAATAAATGATCAAAACTCCTAGCCACAATTAAACTTTGGCACGCTTTTACACGATTGTATATATCATTTCTCTTAAGAATCGAAACATATTCCACATTTTCCAAGATATCCTTGGTCCAATCAACCCAATGAGCTACCTTAGTGGAATCGCAAACAATGGTGCCAGCAGACCATGAAAAATCCCCTCTTTCCACTTTAAAACGCAAAAGCTTACGGTGCCCTACACTCTTGGCTTCCTCTAAAGAAGATTCTTTAACAATTCTTGTAACCTTCCCGTGATTAGAATGCAAACCAGGCCAATACATAGCCTCATCCCAAAACATATTTGCGGAACCAAAAAAGGGAGCCATTTTAAATAAATTGGCGAAAGGGACCGAAGGAACCTCGTGAGTTTTAGTATTTATCAACTCCACGTCAACATCATTATCATAACCACGTGGCCTCCATATTGAAACCTTGCCTTCCGGAGTTGAAGTTTCGACTTCCCCACTATCATTCAAACTCCTAGTCATACCGGAATTAGGAGAAAAAGCTATCACGGAATCAGAACTCCGTTCGTCTTCCTCCTGGCCCCCTCCTCTACACGCCTACGATCGTTTTCAACTAGCGACATCACCCAAGGTAGAAATTACTCGCTGAAGAATCGACAAACCAGAGTGACCTCAAAACCCTAACTACAAATTGACTTTCGTAAACCCGCAATTTTACCTCAAGAAGCTAAAGTAGAGTTTGACAAGTATTATCAAACTCTCCATGTTCAATGGACTTATTTGCACATGCTTTAAGACTTCTAACATGAACTTGTTTACGTAGTTTTTTCTTGTTAAACTAGCATATTGGAAGGGTAGTCGTGATATACCTTATGCTTCCTTAAATCACATACACTAAAGAGCAACCACGTCAAAGAACCAATATGATGTATTATTCACTTGTCAATGAGAAGGGAACATATTCTTGAGCGTATTTTATAGTCTCTCAAAAAGACTTTGTTGAATTCATTAGAAAGTGTGGACACTCTTTTATGTCTTTGACCAGTAGAATCAACTTCTCCATGTTCAATGGACTTATTTGCACGTGCTAGTTAGAGATTAGTTTGCATTATATATATATATATATATATATATATATATATATATATATACACACACATCCACATATACTCCCTCCGTCCCAGCCCAATGGAGACTTATTTCCTTTTTGGTCCATCCCAGCTCAATTGAGACTGTCCAAAATGGAAGGGAATCTTTACTATTTTCCCCACTCATTCTCTCTCCTATTTTACTTTTACACTCACAACACCAATCAAATCACTATTCCTTCCACTCATTCTCTCTTCTATTTAATTTTTCATACAACATTTTCTTCCACTTTTTCTATATTACTTTTCCTTAATCTGTGTGCCCAAAAATTTAATATCAATTGGGCTGAGACGGAGGGAGTATATATTTTCATTTCCTATCATATATCTTCATTACATGCTTTTTCCGTTTGACAGGTTTCCATCATTCAAATTGCATCCGAGAAGATGGTCTTCATCGTTGATCTGATAAAGCTGTATCAAGATGTGCCCGATATTTTGGATGACTGCCTATCGCGCATTTTGCATTCTCCTAGAATTTTAAAGCTTGGTATGGAAGCCTAAAGTTTATATGAAAATACTCCCTTTGTCCCCGAATAAATGTCGCACTTTTTTATATGTTACTACAAAAGAAATTTGAGCAATATTTTTAGAGTAATTTATTTATCCTAATAAAAATATAAAACTTGCTATTGATATACCAATTGATGCCGTTGCTTTCACAAATTAAACCTTGTATTTGTTTTGGTGCACCCTGTAGGATATAATTTTCAGTGTGATGTTAAGCAGCTGGCTGATTCGTATGGAAATCTGGAGTGTTTTAGACATTATGAAATGCTGCTTGATATCCAAAATGTATTTAAAGAAGTCAAAGGTGGCTTGTCCGGCTTGGCAAAGGTAACGAAGATATTTTACCTTTTAACCCTGCTCTCAGTGGCATTTTTTCTCTAGTTTTTGCTTTATCTTGTGAGATTGCTTTTTTTTTTTTTGACTCTTCCATTAACTGTTGTGGCACGGCTGTATAATGACCACTTTTTTTTTTTCTTTTTTTCTTTTGGACAACACGAATAATTCAGAGTGTGTTGGGTGCTGGTTTGAATAAGACGAGGAGAAACAGCAACTGGGAGCAACGTCCATTGACTCGGAACCTGGTCTACTTTCTATTATATGAAAACTGAAGAATATTTATTTGCATTGTTTCCAGACAATTGGCATATTTGCCCTTCATCTAATTTGAATGATATTTTACAGCTAGAATATGCTGCTCTGGATGCTGTTGTCCTCATTCACATATTTAAGCATGTTGGTGACCATTCCTCAACTACTGCAGTCTCTGATGGGGATACTAAAATAGAGTGGAAATCCCACATTGTAAGTAAACCCTAAAAAATAGCAAAACCTCTTAGTTTATTGGTGTGCTTTTTATGAGTCCAAATATCTTGTACCGTTTTTGTCTATCATTATGATCCAACGGTTTAGATTCTGCGTGTTGCATCAACCTTAACAATTTAGAACCGAATAATAGTACTCCCTCCATCCCAAAATGAATGTCCAAAAATTTCTTAAATTTGCTTTTGATCAAGAGAGAATTTGACGAGATTTTGTACATTAATTTTGGGACAAATGGAGTACAAAAGATTTGAACTCCTCTTAATATACAATCTAACTTGATTGACAACTGATGCTATTGTTTCTGGAAATGTTATACAGATTTCTTACATTGGCCCTCAGAAGACCAAAAAACAAAAGAAATATAAGAAGAAATCCAAAGCCAGGAATGATGAGCCTCGGCCATCAAGTTAGGAGATCGAACATCAAATACAGGTCAAATTTTTCTATTTCCTTTCACCGTTGAAAACTGTATATATATAAAATTTGTTTTCCGAAAAGGTTCATTGTAATAGACGGTCCATTGTCGCCAGACCTTGAATTTGTTGATAAACAAGATTTCACTTGCTGGCAAATTGGTGTTTTTTTTTAAGCTTCTCCTAGTACTGATAATTGTTACGCATCGTTTTTTAAATCTAGCTGCTAAAATAAGCAGTTGTTTAATCATTGGATTTACACAAATCTAGGGCCAAATACCATATTATCCAACTTAGGACACCTTAAATTAAGGAAGATCTATGTGTTCTTAATATATCATGAAAATAAGGAAAATGTTATGGCTTCCCTTCATCTTATCTATACATAGCCTAATATAACCAAACCCTAGGAAATTTTACCACCCTTCTCTCTCTATCAATCTTTAGCTAAAGAAACCCGGAGAGAGAGAGGGAGAGAGAGAGAGAGAGAGAGAGAGAGAGAGAAGGGATGGATCCTTTCTCATCATCGCATCGAACATACGTAAATAGCGGGCAGAGAATCGGTGTCATAGATGGGAAGGCGTACGTTGCGAGCAACATCTTCGTGGCTCGATCAAACCGTGACATTATTAGGGAACCGTCGAGGTCAAGGTCAAAGACATCATGGATAAATAAGAGGGATCTAAAGAGAAAGAAGAGAATATTTAAGTATAAATGGTATGCCATGGAAGGGAAGGTAAAGAGTTCGTTAAAAAAAGGGATACGATGGATCAAGCATAAGATTGTGTATGGCTTCTAAAGACATGTAATTGCATTGATCAAGGTTTAACATAATATTTTTCGCCCTTTTATTTTTGCCGGTTTAACTTTTCTTTCTATGTGGTTTGAATTTGTAGAATTAGCATGTTTTCCAACATATTATTATGTATAAATTAACAATTTTGCCTTTGTGTTGCAATGAGGGAGAAATATGATTTATGTACATTCTTGATAATAAGCTTGGATAATAGATGTAACAAAGCCACACAAAATATACTTGAAAAGAACTTTGACTATTTTACTCATTTTGCATACCCCCTACCTACCCCACCCATTCAGCCCTAACCCCCCCACCCCCACCCCCAAAAAAATTTTTTTTTTACTCATTTCTCATACCCCTCCCTGCCTACCCCACCCCAATCCCCTTCCCCAAAAAAAAAAATATTTTTTTACTCATTAATTTTTTAAAAGAAGGGTAAATTGGACATTTTATATGCTTTCATTCCATTCCTATAATTTTTATTTTCAAACCAAACATGATTTGCCAAGGAATTGAGTGACAATTTCATTCTATTCCGTGTCAACCAAACGAAAGGGTTTGATCAGTTTTTTTCCATTTCAATTCCTTCAGGAATTTAATTCCATTGACCATTTCATTCCTTCACTTTTTTTTCATCAAATCAAACGGCCCTAAGTGTAAAGTAGATCATAACTAATTAGAGTTGTGAGTTTGATACTTCAACACACCTCTTAACACGTAGCATGACTTAAGGCTTATAGCGTGAACACTTCCGGGTCATGTGGCACGAATTTAGATCATCGCTGGTTGTAGTCTTACGGAAGGTGGCACGAAGCTATATTACGTGGGCTATAGGCTTAGAGCATAGACTCTTTGACTCGTGGGGCGCATTTGCGCGAAGCTAGATTGCAGTTTTATGGTGGACTTTTTGCCTCAAGTGACACCGAGCAAAATCATCGTGGCTTGTTGGGCTTACAAGTGTATCGAGTTTGCGTACTATCTTAAAGTATGGACTTTATATCAAAATCAATTAATAATGAAAGAAGTATTCATTTTTTTTTAATTTAAGACAAATCTAGTTGATTTTTTATGTGAATATAATGGTTTGAAATTAATTTATTATTCGTTCCATTATCACGTAAATTAAGATTATTTTTTCTGTTTAACCGATCAAATTATTTTCACATATGTTTCATTTGTATAATATTTAAGGTAAAACCTTATATTGAGGCAAGGTTCTATTGAGGCAAATTTCCATTTCTTCACTATCCATCTTAAATACTCCCTCCGTCTCAATAAAAGCTTCACTAATTACTCAAAAGGGCGTCCCGTTAAAAGCTTCACCTTTCCTTTTTTGGCAAAGAATCTTTACTATTTTCTCCACTCATTCTCTCTCCTACATTATTTTAATACTCACAACACCATTATAATTTACTATTTCCTCCACTAATTCTCTCTCCTATTTTCAAATTACACTCACAACATTTTTTTTTCCCTCTCATTTCCATAATTTGCGTGCCCGAGGGAGTATAATAAATCTCAATTTATGTACAAAATAAAAATAAAAATAGAAGAGAAAATGTGTTGAGACTTTGTCGAGAAATACAACGGTTTTGGAGTAGGAAGATCTAATTTAGCCCCCAACAAAAGATTAGCGAACTTTCCGTTAATTTGTTGCAAAAAGAAAGAAGCAACGCAGCCAACGCTAATGCTAGCGGCACAAAAAAGCTCATTTCTAATAACAAAGAAAGGGTTTTTTTTAAAAAAAAATAGATAGCGATAGAGGTAGTGTAGTACAATAATATACAACTAAATCAAGATAAGTAAATTATTTATGGGTTAATGATAATTTAGGGCCTATAGTATAGGGGCGGTACCACATTGAGGTCTGAAGTCTTAAAACTATCAATTTAGGGTCCAAAGTAACAATTTTGATCAATTTGAGGCTTTTTGACGTTTTCCGTTAAAAAAACCGTTTAGTGACCATGTGCGATGCACATGAGATTCAGTGAGGGCATTTTGGTCATTTCAGAGACTTCAGACCCTAAATTGACAGTTGCCCTATAAATAATAAATAATAAATATTTAGTTTTTTTTTAAACAAAAAATAATTAGTATATTTAAAATATTGATTTTAAAAACATTAAATAAAAAATAATATTATTTTCTAATTTACAATTTTATAATTTATAATTTATAATTTAATTTTGATAAAATTATAATTTTATAAGTTTATAATTCTGAAATTGAATAAAAAAAATTAAGAATATAATAAACACATAATCCGCCGCCACCACCATCACCGTTTCACCCCACCATCAACATCATCCGCTACCACCATCACCATCCATAAATCAGAAAAAAATCCTTAAAACTCTCTTTCTCTCAAGGACCCTCCCAATCTCCTCCCCCACCCACCTGTTTCTCCCAACCCGCCCCTACATGCCCTCACCTTTATTAATTCCGGCGAACACGACAATGGCAAAATCATCGTCAAATGAGCTCATTCTCTCCCTCTCCATCACATAACATCCCCTTATCGTATCCACCTCGCAGCCGTCATCGATTCTCGCCTCCACGTTTTCCAGATCTGGGTTGTGCGTGTATGATGTGATGGGATTTGAGGGGTTTGATTGGAGGGATTTGGTGAAATTTGTGGTGGCGATTAGGGTTACTTTGATGTTCTTGGAAGCTAGGCGTTTGGAGAATTGAAGCATGGGATTGATGTGGCCTTGTGCTGGGTATGGGATTACTACTATATGAATTTTGTTGCTCATTTCTTATCTCTTCACTTTGAATGTTCAAAATTGTTGGCCTGAATTTTAGATGGATATGAGGCGACAGGCTGTTCTGATGGGTGGGGTGGAATTGGCGGTGATGAAATCAAAAAGAAGGGGAAGATGAGCTGGGTTCGGAGGAGAAGAGGCGGAGGGATTTGATATGGGTGGTGGAGAGACGGGAGAGATTGGAGAAGACGGTGAGTTTAAGAAGGGGTGACTTTGAAGCGGAGATGTGGGGTTCATGCGGTGGTTGAAGGCGGCGAAAATGGAGGAGATGGCTTGGTGCCGGGATTAATAGGGGTATGGAGGACGATTTGGTGGCCGGAGAAGGTGAGTTTTTTTGAGGGGGTAATTTTTTTTTTATTTTATAATTTTCTTATTCATTATATAAAATTGTAATTCTATATGATTATTTTAAAATCAATGAAATAAATATATAGTGTATTCCTTAAAAAATGAAATATTTAGCTTTAGTTTAAATATAATAATGCTACTAAAATAATTTATTTATGTTTCAAAAAATATTTTATAAATTGGATAATTTACTAATTATATTTTGTAAAAAAAAAACTAAATATTTTTATTTATTATTTTATAGGAAAAATGACAATTTAGGGCCTGAAGTCTGGGCTAAACGCGAAATGACCAAAATGCCCTCACTGAATGTCACATGCCTCGCACATGGTCACTTAACGGGTTTTTTTAACGTTTCCGTCAAAAAGCCCCAAATTGATCAAAATTGTAACTTTGGAACCTAAATTGATAGTTTTAAGACTTCAGGCCCTAATGTGATACCGCCCCTATACTACAGGCCCTAAATTGTCAACTATTTTAATCCAACATAAGTCTGTGCAAGTTAAATTTTTTTGTTTTATTATTCAAATTAGCAACTAGGTAACATATTTAACCTTCATTTTCGTAAAAGGTAAACGTACTAACTAGTTACTGACTTAGGTATCGTACTTTCAAAATTAATTTCAAATAAGGTATTGAACCAAATTTTTAACTAACGTCGTTAAAAAATCTAACGAACTTTGTCAACCTCGTCTGATAACTACCCCACCCACCCACCTGCCCACCCCCTGCCTACACCACCCCACCCACCCAAAAAAAAAAAATTTAATCATTTTTTGTAACTACCCCACCCACCCACCTGCCCACCCCCTGCCTACCCCACCCCACCCACCCACCCACCCACCCCCTGTCTACCCCACCCCACCCATCCACCCGCCCACCCCAAAAAAAATATATTTTTTAATCATTTTTTGTAACTACCCCATCCACCCCCCCAAAATAAAATAAAATTTTTTTAATCATTTTTTGTAACTATCCCACCCACCCCCTGTCTACCCCACCCCACCCACCCACCAAAGAAAAAAAAAATTTAATCATTTTTTAATTTTTTTTTTGGTGGGGTGGGGTAGGTAGGGGGTGGGTAGGTGGGTGGATGGGTGGAGTAGTTACAAAAAAATGATTAATTTTTTTTTTTTTTTGGTGGGGGGGGTGGATGGGTGGGATGGGGTAGTTACAAAAATGATTAATTTTTTTTTTTTGGTGGGTGGGTGGGGTGGGGTGGGGTGGGCAGGGGGTGGGTGGGTGGGGTAGTTATCAAACGAGGTTGACAAAGTCCGTTAGGTTTTTTAACGAGGTTAGTTAAAATTTTGGTCCAATACCTTATTTAAAATTAATTTTGAAAGTACGATACCTAAGTTAGTAACTAGTTAGTACGTTACCCTATTTGATAAAAAAGGAAAAGTATGGCACCCTAGTTGGTCGATTGCCTTTGACAGTATATGAAATTTCTAAATCCTGTTTTATTATAATAAGAAAAAACAATTTTTAAAAAAATATATATATATCAATACTCCCTTTGATTGGGACCGAAAGTCCTATCAAGAGTTTGCACACAATGACAAGTGAGTTGAAGACATAATTGTTTAAAAACACTATTGATGATTCATATATACATGCCTAGTCTGGACTGACTGCAGATCCAAGGTCGGTAAAATTAGGAACCATTATCGGATCGCCGACTTACGGGTCACGGTTCCGGTTCCCATTAGCCGGTCCGGTCCCGTTTGTCGATTTTAGAAAGATTATTTTTTAAGGAAAGGATATTTTGAAAATTTTGAATTTGAACGTTTTTTTTATGCAAATATTTTTTTTTGCAAATATTTTTTTGGCAATTTTTTGTATTTATATTATATTCTTGCACTCAAAAATTTTAAAATAATTAAGGGGTAAGTACGACTTGAGATGTCAGACGAAAATATTTTGAAAAAAAGGAATGGTACCCGTATAATTTTGAATTTAAAGCCGGTTAAACTGGTGGTTATAATGGGCGGTTTGACTGAAAATCTAAATCATTAGTTTAGGAGTTAAAATCGGATTCGAACCTTGGATCGACGGTGCATGATTTGGCCGGTTCGCAAGTTTGCCGGTTCATGTTTGTTCACGTTTCGGTCTGTCGGTCCGGCGGTCTGAACAGGACCGTATGACAAGTCTATTCAAGGGGTAAAAAGTAGAGTAGTAAGTGTTTTTTTTTTATTTTACAAAAGAAAAAAGGGTATAAATATTTAAAACACTATTAATTATTTGCTATTTTGGAAATAAAGTAATTTATATGACTTTTAATTTGAGATATATTAAAAAGAAAGGTAGGATTTTTACCCATAAATGAAAAGATTAAATTGATAAAAAAAAAGACAACTACACTTGGGCATATCCAAGGGGCACAACAAAAGATAAAAGGGGGCAGCCACATTTTGGCTCCTCACCTCACCACAAACACCAAGAAACCCTATCAACTTTACAATAAGCAAATAGAGAACTACTAGCAGAATATACAAATCTGCTCAAAAAACTCAAGAAGAAAACTGCCGAAACGATTCCAAAACATTGGGATACAATGCAAAAATCAGCTTGTATATGTTGTGGGTATTTTTCAGCATGATGACATCTTCAGTTGATCCTGTATGTCAAGATGTTATTCCACTGTAAGTATTGTTTTAATATTTACTTATTTGATATTTCCTAATATCTTTATTCTTATTTTCCAGTAATTAAGAGAGAAGAATAAGGGATATTTTCCTAGCACGTTCAATACAGCTTCAACGGCAAAGAAAGACTTGGTCTCATGGACGTTGAAAAGGATAAGGATCATCTCCGGAATTGTAGGAACAAACTCTTACCCTTTCTTATATTTAAGGGGAGGTGGAGACGGAAATACACACGTATTCTTATATGCACACACTCTACGCAATAATTGATTGTAATCCTCTCCATCCTCTTCCGAAGTTGTAATTCAATTATCATAGTGAAACTTTTAAGGTTGGAGACCTAACTCCCGGGGTTTTTTCCGAAGAGGTTGTCACCTCCAAGGTTTTCCTCGTTAATAAATCGTGGTGTCATTCATTCTTTTCATGTCATTGTTCCATTTATTCGAATTTCACAGTCCCCTCCTTAGTATTTAAATCCACACACTTTTCAAAGTCAAGATTCAACTCTATTGTTTTTTTCTACCAAAACAATTTGGCACCCACCGAGGGGCCTCGTGGTTTATCGGTTATTTGGATCGTTTCCTAAGCAAGTTCATTATGTCTGCACCATCCAATGTGTCCGCCGCCGCAAGAGTCCCGTTGCTCAGACATCGTGAGGTAGAACCGGTTCTTGCCGCCACCTCCTCGAGGCGGATCTCAAAGAAACTCAACCTACGAAGACTCCACAAAAGGAGCGACCTCTTCCAATGTGAATCTTGCCGACATCCGTGAGTATCCTCGCGGGTTGAATCAAGGTTGGACCGGCAAGACAACCGGTCAGAAAGGTCTTGACCAATTCCATGATTAAGATGCGAAAGATCAACAACTCATCGCATCTCGGCTTGACAACATATCACCGCTGCGTGCAAGGATCCTCAACCCGACAACACCGAAGGATCCACACTTGAGTGAATTTATCCCAATGGGTAGTCCGCCTCAAACTCAGCAGTTGTCATCCTTAATAGCGTCGAAACACCTTTGCACTGGGGACACCATATCGACGCCACCTTCCTCAGGGATTTACTCAGTTCATCCCATTCATTGACAACACTACGCACAACTACTACGGACAACTCGGTTTGCTAAATAATCTTTTCAATAATAATAGTTTCAATCGTATTCCTATGGGCCGACCCTTTGCGGGAAACCCACTAGCTTGGCCAAGCAGGGATCTCGAAGAGCGATAATGAACGTGCCGGGCGTAACTCCTCCAATCCAACCAGTGACTCGAGGCTGCTACAATCAATCCCGGTTTGTCCCAAAGAATTGCAAATGTTGACATCCCGAAGCTGCTTCAAAGGTACCATCTATGAAGTTGTATGATGGTACCACGGACCCAGAAGAGCATGTTGCCCACTATCAAGAAAAGATGGACATAATCCATATTCCGCTTCAATTCCGGGAGGCCTGCTTATGCAGGGGGTTTGGATCAACTTTGAGCAGTAATTTTTGTAAGAACATGGATTGCAAAATGTGTATACTTAATAAATATAAGTGACATGTAGACGTACATGTATAAATCATTATAATAATGTTATTGTAAAGTATAGAATATTAATTAAATGTGTAGAATTCCCGAGGTGGAAATTACCTATTTATGATGGGCAGAATGGTAATTTCACACCGCTTAATTGAAAGGGTGTAGTCCCTTGATGAGGTGCCATTGTTTCTTATATATAGAGGCCTACCATCAGCCTAGAAACACTACATCATCCTTAATTACTCTCTCCATAATCTGAGTTCTAAGGAAGGCATTCATCATCAAGAAGATCTACAATTCCCTCCTTGATTTTCTTCTTCTTCTCTTCCTTCCTTTGCAATAACATCATCAAATAACAAGATGGACTCAACAGGTATCACGCTTCCACCTTCACCTTCTTCTCTTACTTAATCTAGGCTTGAGTGCTTTCGGGTTATTGGAATAGGAATTTTCCAACAATTGGTATCAGAGCCTCTCAAGTTTTGGATTAAGTTTGAATTCATATTGCATATGTTTTGCTATACTTTGATTTTATAATCCTGTTGAAATCATTATGTTATGATGTAATTTAAATGCTCTAATTTGTTGCTAGATTGTTATTATTCATTACTTGATTAAATTATGAATATGGATTGAAGTTTACTCAAAAGGACATGATGGTTCATGCAAGATTATCCCATTGACACAACAGAGCGTTTTATGTCGCACAACCGTGTTGGATCTACTTGTGTATTCATGTCTTGGTTAAGTGTTAATTTTTGCTTGCTATTCATCTTTTGTGTGAAGAAAAATTTTCAGTGAAAAGGGCCTTGCTCGGCCAATTATGAAAAGGTGCCTTTTGGAAAAAGCTGTGAATAGTGACTGCACGGGCGTGCAAGTTATAACGCACGGCCGTGCAAACACTGTTCACGTATTTTCAAAATTTTCCAATTTGATTCGGCCGTGCACTAATGAACTGGTGCAACTCTAATTCATTTATAGAGTATTGTGTTAAATTATAATTATAAATTTTGGTTTTACTCAAAAGACTTTCAATTCTTAATGTAAGATTATCCCATTTTGAACATAGCCACCATCATTGGATGCGTTGTGAGTTTGTTCAAATGCATAGCCACGCATTTAAAAATGTGTTGTGAGTATGCGGATCTACTTGCTTTGGTTGAATATTGATTCACCATTAAGTTAAGAATTGATAGTCAAAATCTGGAAAATTTGACATTCAGGGTCTGCTCGACCGAGCACCTTTCTTGACTCGGCCGAGCACCCCATTTGTATCAGCACAACGTTTGAAATTTTTTGAAAAGGCGCCATCCAACGGTCATGATGCTCGGCCGAGCACCCCTAAGGACTCGGCCGAGCACCTCTAAGGACTCGGCCGAGCACCCCTAAGACTCAGCCGAGCACAAGGGATCAGAAAGGGATGTTCTCTGGAGTCTTTTGCTCGGCCGAGCACCTTCCTTGACTCGGCCGAGCATGACTCATTTTGGCCAAATTTTCAAAATTTTCAATATTTTGCTATTTTGGACAATTTTCATTCATTATTTGAGTAAAGTATACATTAATTTGTGCCCTAAAGTGTGATTAATTATATGCTTAACAATTTCATTCATTTCTAAACAATATTATCGCCAAAGTGATTTACGTTGTTTAGATACGAAATTGTAAAGTGATGAATGTTCTTATTGATATGTGATAACATGCTTGTTTCCCAAAGGAGACCTTGTTGTTGACTAAATATTTGCATTCATGGGGTAATAATTGATTAAAACGTTTGGTCATTTTAAATACTTTGAACCATCCCAAAGGAAGGCGGGTATTTAAAATGAGTTGTTTATATTCTTTATTGTCGGGTGACAAATACTTTAAATGTTAGGACATTTTTAATACTTGAACCGGCCCAAAGGAAGGCAAGTATTTGAAATATGTTATTTAAAGTCATTTATTACCCTAAGATAAATCAAATTATGAGTCAATTCGCAATCCAAAGATTAGTTTTGATGTCATGCTGATTATCTTTTTGATGGGATTCATTGATATAGTTAATCACTTTATTCATTATGTAGTTTCTTATACATGTTTTGTATTCATTCTTCGTTTCTTATTCCCAACATATTTGATAAACGCTTCATCTATTACTACTGCCATGAACAATGTTCCAATGCTTAATGGGATTAACTTTAAAACTTGGAAAAATAATATAACGATGATCTTAGGATGTATGGACATCGATCACGCATTAGGGAAACCAAGTCCCGCTGCTCTCACTAAAGGAAATACTGTTATAGAACGGAAAAATGTTGAGCAATGGGAACGGTCCAACCGCATGAGTCTAATGATCATGGAAAATGCAGTTTCAAAGACATTTTTTGGACAATGTCTCTGAGATTGAAAAATGCTGAGTTTTTTCTTGAATTATTGTGGAAACTTGTTTCCATTCGGTACAAGGGTGAGAAAAATCTTCGGGAGTACATTATTGAATTATTTCAATTTTCGATCAAACTAAAGGCACTTAAGTTAGAGATTTCGGAAGATTTTCTCGTGCACTTAGTTTTGATCTATCTTCCTCCTCAATTTGGTCCTTTTGAGGTGATCTATAAATGTCAAAAGTACAAGTGAAATATTAATCGATTACTTTCACATATGACATTAGAGGAAGATAGGATGAAATATCTTAAATTAGAAAGTACTCACTCAGCATTTACTTCTTCTCGTGGGATTAAGAGTAGAGGGAAGAAAATTGCGGTTGCAAGTAAGAAGCGTAAGGGATCATTTAATGATCATAAAGTCAAGAAATGCTTCTTTTGCAAGGACCTTACTCGCATGAAGAACGACTACCATAAGTATCGCAAATGGCGAATTCAGAATGGTATGTCATTTGGTCTTGTTTGTACTAAGGCAAATTTGGTTTCAATTCCTTAATATACATGGTGGTTGTATTTGGTGCAACAACTCACATTAGTTCATGTATGCCGGGTTGCCTGAATTACCGAATCTCCAGTAAAGATGAGAAATACATCTATATGGAAGCTGGAAATTCGGTTGAAGTTATAGGCATAGTGACTTTTAGATTAATGATAAGTACTGACTATTATTTTATACTAAATAATATATTCATTGTACCGTCCTTTAGATGGAATTTAAAATATATCACAGTTTTGGACAAGGAAGGCTGCTCTTGTTCTTTTGGTAATAATAAATGTGATCTTTATTTTAAATTCCTAACTTGTCGGTACTAGTACTTTGTCATATATCGATAATCTTAATTTACTTGATACAGTCAAGAAAATGAATGAGTCCCATAATAATGAAACCAAAACTAAAGCCACTAAGCAAAAGTCATCAAGTGTAAATTCTTGTATTCTATGGCATAGGCGTATGGGTCATATCTCCAAAGGGAGAATTGATAAAGCTTATGTTAAAGGGAATCCTAAAACAACTTGATACTCCGGATAGAATCTTTTGCATTAAGTGTTTTAAAGAAAATTTACAAACATTAAAGGAAATAGGATCTTTTAGAGTATCAAACGTCTTGGAACTAATTCATATGGACATTTTTGAACCATTCACTAAACCTTCATGGAATGGTCAACAAATATTTCATTACGTTCATGGATGATTCGGATACATTATTTTCTTCATGTAAAGTCTCAATCATTGGACGTATTGGGTGAATGACGTCCAGGTCCTTTATATTCGCTATCTTGAAGAGTGTGGGATTGTCCCTCACTACACCATGCCGGGCAAACCTAGCATAGTATAGTGGAGAGACATAATAGAATCCTTAAGGATATGGTAAGAAGTATGTTTTCTTGTACTTCTTTACCTCACTCATTATAGGCGATGCATTAAAGAACCGATACTTATATTCTCAATAGAGCACCTTCCAGTAGGTTTAGCCCTATTTTAGGGTTTGCTAAGAAATCTAGGGGATATAAATTTTATGACCCGAAAACTAGAACATTTTTCGAGACTGACAATGCTAGATTCTTTGAGAATGTTGAATTTAGTGGGAGAAATAGTAATGATTTTGAATTTGAAGAGTTACTCTATATTCCTTTAACTTTAGTTCCTGTTGAAAATCAAGTAATTGTACCTGAAATTCAACAAGAATATACAATTCAAAATAATATAGAGACTCCCGTAAATAACGGACAACATGAAAATGTTGGACAAGAGGAAATTCAACAACATCAAAATGAGGATAAACCAGTGCCCTTAAGGAGATCTACTAGAGAAACAAGAAGTATTATTCCGAATATTTATAATATGTATCTTGCGGAGAATGAGGACACCTTAGGTTTAGTGGGAGATGAACCTATCACCTTCCATGAAGCCATTAATAGTCCTAATTCTCATAAGTGAATCAATGCCATTAATGAGGAGTTAAAATCAATGAAAGACAATGACGTTTGGAATCTTGTCTGATTGCCTGAAGGTGCAAAACCTATTGGTTGTAAATGGATATTTAAAACCAAAAGGGATTCGCAAGATAATGTGGAAAGATATAAGGCACGTCTTGTTGCTAAGGGATTTACTCAAAAGGAAGGCATTGATTATAAAGAAACATTTTCTCCGATATCTTCTAAAATTTCTTTTTTAGGATCATTATGGCATTAGTGGCACATTATGATCTTGAGCTTCATCAAATGGATGTTAAGACGGCTTTTCTCAATGGAGACATTGAGGAAACCATCTATATAAGGAAACCAGAAATGGTGACCGATTCAGATCAAACTAATAAATTAGTTTGTAAACTTAAGAAATCCATTTATGGTCTCAAGCAAGCTTCTCGTTAATGGTATTTAAAATTTAATCAAGTTATTCTTTCATTTGGTTTTGAAACGAATCTTGGTGAAGATTGTATATACCATAAGTTCAGTGGGAGTAGATTTATAATTTTGGTCTTATATGTGGATGATATTTTACTTGCTAGTAATAATAAGGACCTTCTAAAAGAAAATAAGAAATTTCTCTCCCACTGAACTTATTTGAGATGAAAGATCTTGGTGAGGCATCTTTTGTATTGGGAATCCAAATTCATCGTGATCATTCACGAGGTATTTTGGGATTATCACAAAAGAGCTATATAGAGAAGGTATTACAAAGGTTTAGCATGGAAAATTGTAAACCACATGACACCCCTGTCTCTAAAGGAGATAAATTCAGTTTAAAGTAATGTCCTAAAATTAATTTTGAATCCAAGTATACGGAAAATATCCCTTATGCACCGGCAATAGGAAGCTTAATGTATGCGCAAGTCTGTACTCGTCCAGACCTTGCATTTATTATTGGGATGCTTGGTCAATACCAAAGCAATTCGGAAAGAAGAACATTAAGTCGCATCCAAAAGAATGATGAAGTACCTATAAAACATTAAACTACATGTTTATGTATACAATTTTGGATCATTTTGAGATCATTAGGTATTCCGATTCTGTTTTACTGGATGCAAAGATGTCGAAAGACATCATATGGTTATGTCTCTTGTTGAAGAGAAATAAGTATAAAATGAACAAATAGATATACAACTTATAGGATCAAACTCCATGTTATTGGATCCATTTTTATAAAGTGTTATCTCTTTTGATGTTTCACGAGCATACTGCTCATATGGGTGAAACGATTTTTGATAATGCATAATATAGTGGGAGTTTGTGTTGTGATTTATTTGCTATTTGTTTTATTCATATTGATCTCATTTGGTTAATAAGGACTAGTTGATGGAATATATATATATATGTTTTAATATATATTCATTAAGTGTTCCATGCTACACATCTATACTTAATCTATGTCATTTAATTGAACATATATATGTGATTAATGTGGGTTTAGTTGCGAATCAATTACAACGACTGCCCCTTTAGTTCCTATACTTGTAAAACTAATGGACGAGATTGTTTTAGAATGACAATAAAGTGCACATATGGATTGTCATTTACATTATGAATATGTTTTTATGAGGATTTGTTAAAGTATAAACACATGTTTGGGCAATCCAAGTGGGAGATTGTAAGAACATGGATTGCAAAATGTGTATACTTAATAAATATAAGTGACATGTAGACGTACATGTATAAATCATTATAATAATGTTATTGTAAAGTATAGAATATTAATTAAATGTGTAGAATTCCCGAGGTGGAAATTACCTATTTATGATGGGCAGAATGGTAATTTCACACCGCTTAATTGAAAGGGTGTAGCCCCTTGATGAGGTGCCATTGTTTCTTATATATAGAGGCCTACCATCAGCCTAGAAACACTACATCATCCTTAATTACTCTCTCCATAATCTGAGTTCTAAGGAAGGCATTCATCATCAAGAAGATCTACAATTCCCTCCTTGATTTTCTTCTTCTTCTCTTCCTTCCTTTGCAATAACATCATCAAATAACAAGATGGACTCAACAGGTATCACGCTTCCGCCTTCACCTTCTTCTCTTACTTAATCTAGGCTTGAGTGCTTTCGGGTTATTGGAATAGGAATGTTCCAACAATTTTAGGTTGATTTTATACCAATTTGCTAAAAATTGCAAACTTAGGGCATTGATCAACTAAATTGCACTTTTGGTTCCTAGTGCTCTAGCAATAAAACCAAACTGTAATTACAGGCAAAAAGATGAAATTAAGAACCTGGTAGTGGTGCTAGAACGCTCATCGAATTCTCCAAAATATCAACCATTCAGCTTTTGCAATTTATTTCACTGGTCGCCTTCGTGGTTGAAGAACTCCGTCCATACTGCAAAAACTTTCTCGGGAGAATATTACATCGTATAAAAGTTATGTGTAATATTAAAATATTTAGAAAAGTTGTGTTTGCTTCCAATCCACTGAGCCATCACTATATATATAAAATACAGTATTTAGGGAGTAACATTAGTAATATAAAAGTACTGAATAGGGAGTCGCTAATGAATGCCAGGCTGCCAGCATGGCATTTGATTAGAATGATAGAATCTACACCTTGAACTACCTATCATTGTATAGGTGAATCTTAATACGTTGGGTACCATTCCAATACAAAAAAAATCTAGGGTTCTTAAGAAATTCCATATGGGCACTTGTTCACAGAAGTTCTGGAATTACTATTAATCATGACGAAAGAAGCACCCTTTCTTGTGAACTGTCGCAGAACCATACACTATGAAACTGCTTTCTAGGGTTATTCATTTGGAATTTTGCGACTCTTTGAAATAATGTACGATAACTACATTGTACAGGAGATGAACACATGTACAATTCCAAACGGATAGCCCAAATGAACCTGATTGCCAATCGATATTGTACAATAGTTCAAAGCAACGTAAAATTCCAAAACGGAAATAAACCTGTTCCCCCCCCCCCCCCCCAACCCAGTTTCGAGTTACTATCAAATCAATATTTAAAATGAAAACATATCGAATTTTAGATCTGGTTCAAAAAAATTCAAATCTAAGAAGAGAGAAAGGGGAGACAAAAGCAGTAGTGAGCGAGGGTTGATGCGTCCGGAGAAGAAAGTAGCGGTGATTGAGGGTTGCCGGAGAAAATGGCAGATCTGATGAGGGAAAGGTGTTGGTTCCGGCTATTGGGATTTGCTGGAGAATAAGGTGAACATCGCTGCCACCACCCACTTCTCTCATTCATTCAAATGCTCAAAGCGTTGATAGTGTATATCGACGGAAGAGATGAGTTCCGAAGTTGGTGTTTGGTTTATAAGCTCCCATGAATTATGGCGGCGGCGGTGGTAGTTGGGGCTGGCGGCCAAGTTGTGTTGCAGATGTCTTGATTCATCGACGGCGGCGACGGTTGATGGATAAGAACACATAGTTCTGTGTGTGTTTGATTTGAAATGGGATTGATTTTGAAGAAGGAATGGAGGTTAAAAATGGGGTTTCATCACAATCCTTCATTTTCAAAAATGTGCATTAAACCTCTTAAACTTGCACATGGACCATAAAATGACGAAATTATCCCTTACATACTCACGTGAAAGGCATTTGAAATTCATTCTGTCAAAAAATTAATGATTTCGTTAGTTTTTATACCAATTTGCTAAAAATTGCAAACTTAGGGCATTGATTGACTAAATTGCACTTTTGGCTGCGGTATTGCAACTATGTGTAAAACTTAGGTCACCAAATTGCAATTAACCCAATTTATTAAAAGTGTATCTTTTAACCCTCATCCTCCCGATATTAAACCCCATCCATTTGTGAAAGATTGAATTGAGCCATTGAACAATAAACTTTTATAAAGTTGGACAATATAAATATAGATCTCAATTTCATAGTAATAATATTAATAATAAGCATTTTTAAGGTAGTTCGCTTAGAGCATCTCCAATGGTAATACCCATTATGGGTATTATCTCAAGCCACCTCATTGTCACATCATTAAAGAACAAACTCATCTCTTTTTTTCTTTTTCTCTACAATGGTTAGGAGTACTAAAATGGACCCACTACTTAACTCAACGGTAATATATAGAGAGAAAGAGTGAAAAGTTGAATAAAGTAGCATGGGCCCCATATAATAAGGTACCGGGGCAGAGGAGTGATTCCTTACTTTGGGAACCGATACCCTATGCCACAATGGTTTGAGAAATAAAAGAGGGGATCGATCCCCATAAAATAACCCCATTGTAGATGCCCTTAGTACTAGACTCTCCCTCCCAAAAAAATAAAAATAAAAAATTAATTAACAATTCCTCTCCTCTCCACGAAATCCAAAATTCAAGATAAATCGCTATCTCTCTTCAACCAAATAATTTGTTAGTCCCCCTTTCTGGGTTTTTCATACAAATGACTGCAGAAAAGAAGTAGAATAAAGAGAAAAAGAAAGGAAAGGGTGTTGTATTGGTACTATGGTAAAATTTGTGTACCATTCCATTACCAACGTTGCAACAACACCACCATTAAACCTATCCAACCACCCCGTTAGTTTAGAGAAAAATACACCAAAACTCTCTTGTTTTTATACCAAAATTCTGTAACACAAGATTTTGGGAGAAACTAGTTTTTCTTTAAGTTATAGAAAGTCCTATTTTATAAACTGTTCCTAAATATTCACTAACTACTTGCAAGTAGAAAAAAGTGAACTTTTTATAATTTATGGAGAAACTAATTTCTCCCAAAACTTGCTCATTCTGTAAATTCCATCCCCCCATATTATCAAATCACGGATGCTCTCAGTTATTTCCTTTGCTTGTGTTTACTTCATTTTTTTTTTCATCAATTTCACGCTTTTATTAATAGTATTATACTCTCGCAAATGTATAAAAATATTCCCATTTCGCTTTTTAAGTATTTAGTGATTTACTTTTCTTCCCATTGTTAGTCCCTTAATGAATATAAGAATCACATAAAAAATGATTTCACTATCTGTTAGGAAATTTAACAGAAAATGTAATGACTTCTTAAAAGATAACAGGAAAACTAACGAACAGAATAAATAACTGAAATTAAGTCGAGGCTTGTGTTTGACACAATCTCCGTAAGAAGTATTGCCCCGCACTGGTGCTGACGGTATTCTGACAATCTCCTCGTAAGATGCAACGACTTTACAATCGTTAGTAGAAGCACTTCAAACTAACGACTTCGGTGAACAAACTAACTGTTTGAAACTTCTGGACTTGAAAGGAATATTTATGCTTCAATATGCTTTCTCTCTCTAATTGCTATTGAATGCTAACTCGCTGAATGATGGAATGAATGAAATTTACATTCTGTTGGGGACTATTTATAGATATTGAAGAGTTGGGGTGCCCTTTGAGAATAACTACAATTGGCACCTGGTGGATTTCAGTCGTTGGATCTGATCTTGATGGAGGGTGGAGATCTGCTAGACCTGCCAGCACCTATTCGAACTGGTTCCTTGAACCATTCCAACCTTTGACCTGGTTCATCGAACCTGGCTTGCACCCTTTGGCGTGGACCAAATCCAAGACCCAAGGTTCAACCCAGTCCTGCACCGGCCCAATCCGAACGGACCTATGCCCAACCGCACCCATGCAGTAGCCGAACCGAGCCCAAGCCAAACTGCACCACTGCACCTGAGCCACGAACCTTGATTGATTTGCTAAAAATCAAAGGCTCCAATAGCTCCTAGCGACGATGCGCACGTCAAGTGCAAAGTGCGCCTCTAAAGCGCCCAGTGCGACCTTCGCGGGCTTCGAGGGTGTAGTCCAAATTGAGCTAGTATAAAACTGGCACAATTTGAGCTACTCCTTGCATAATTGGCCCAATGATCTACCTAGGTTGGCCCAAGAAAAAACAATTTGATGTCTCCTCCTTATTTACATTCACTTATAAACTTGATTTATTTTTCATCTCCAAGCAATTAAAATATGGATAGTGAAGACATTTTTGTGGTACAAAGTTTCCAAATTAAAAAATGTTAAAAGCTAACCGATGTATAAAAAAAAACATTAAGGAAACATTTAAAACTCACTGTTTCACTTTTCAAACAATGCCTGTAACTGTAACTGTTCAATTTTAAAGGTTGGTTCATGGGACTAAACTAAACAACTTTTCATTTTTCTTTTACTTGAACAAGAAATTAAAACAACCTTCTATTTTATGCATGTTTTGGCGAGAATCTATAAGTAGTAAACTATCTATAGTATAAATGGGAACAGTTCCCGTAAACAATATTATAAACAGTACCAAATTAATTTTTCTCATTTTACCCTTCAAATTTTGTCAAAATTCTTTATTTTCAGTTTTACCTTTAATTTTCAAATAACTTTTCCATTCTAAAATTTGGATTCTATAGTATAAATAGTGTTAAAAGTTTTTTTCCCATTTTACTCTCACTAAGTTGTTTCTTTCCCATTTTGCCCCCACTTTTAATTAAAAAAATATATACCACGTGTCCTTGAACACATGCTTTTACTAGTGCTTTTTTAATATATAAAGTATAGATTAATTTTACTATTAAAATCAATAAATTACTATCTCAAAAAAAAATTGACAGAGAGACTTATAATCATAACAGACAGACAAACAATTTAAATAGTAAAAAGACTATTTTAATCCAACATAAGTCTGTGCAAGTTAAATTTTTTTGTTTTATTATTCAAATTAGCAATTAGGGTAACATATTTAACCTTCATTTTCGTAAAAGGTAAACGTACTAACTAGTTACTGACTTAGATATTGTACTTTCAAAATTAATTTCAAATAAGATATTGGACCAAATTTTTAACTAACGTCGTTAAAAAACCTAACGAACTTTGTCAACCTCGTCTGATAACTACCCCACCCACCCACCTGCCCACCCCCTGCCTACACCACCCCACCCACCCCCCAAAAAAAAATTTTTTTTTAATCATCTTTTGTAACTACCCCACCCACCCACCTGCCCACCCCCTGCCTACCCCACCCCACCCCACCCATCCACCCGCCCACCCAAAAAAAAATATTTTTTTAATCATTTTTTGTAACTACCCCATCCACCCCCCCCCCCCAAAAAAAAAAAAAAATTTAATCATTTTTTGTAACTATCCCACTCACCCTCAAGCTTCCTATCCCACCCCACTCACCCAAAAAAAAAAAAAAAAAAATTAAATCATTTTTTAATTTTTTTTTTTGAGTGAGTGTAAGTAACAAATAGGAGGGGTAAGACAGTGAGTAGATGGGTGGAGTAGTTACAAAAAAATGATTAAAATTTTTTTTTCTTGGGTGGGGGGGTGGATGGGTGGGTGGGTGGGGTGGGGTAGTTACAAAAAATGATTAATTTTTTTTTTTGGTGGGTGGGTGGGGTGGGGTAGGCAGGGGGTGGGCAGGTGGGTGGGTGGGGTAGTTATCAAACGAGGTTGACAAAGTCTGTTAGGTTTTTTAACGTGATTAGTTAAAAATTTTGGTCCAATACCTTATTTGAAATTAATTTTGAAAGTACGATATCTAAGTTAGTAACTAGTTAGTACGTTACCCTATTTGATAAAAAAGAAAAAGTACGGCACACTAGTTGATCGATTGCCTTTGACATTTGACAGTATATGGAATTTCTAAATCCTGTTTTATTATAATAAGAAAAAACAATTTTTTAAAATATATATATATATATATATATATATATATATATATATATATATATATATATATATATATATATATATATATATATATATATCAATACTCCCTTTGATTGGGACCGAAAGTCCTATCAAGAGTTTGCACACAATGACAAGTGAGTTGAGGACATAATTGTTCAAAAACACTATTGATGATTCATATATACATGCCTAGTCTGGACTGACTGCCGATCCATGGTCAGTCAAATTAGGAACCATTATCGGATCGCCGACTTACGGGTCACGGTTCCGGTTCCCATTAGCCGGTCCGGTCCCGTTTGTCGATTTTAGATGGATTATTTTTTACGGAAAGGATATTTTGAAAATTTTGAATTTGAACGTTTTTTTTATGTAAATATTTTTTTTGCAAATATTTTTTTGGCAATTTTTTGTATTTATATTATATTCTTACACTCAAAAATTTTAAAATAATTAAGGGATAAGTACGACTTGAGATGTCAAACGAAAATATTTTGAAAAAAAGGAATGGTACCCGTATAATTTTGAATTTAAAGCCGGTTAAACCGGTGGTTATAATGGGCGGTTTGACTACCAATCTAAATCATTAGTTTAGGAGTTAAAATCGGATTCGAACCTTGGATCGACGGTGCACGATTTGGCCGGTTCGCAAGTTTGCCGGTTCATGTTTGTTCACGTTTCGGTCTGTCAGTCCGGCGGTCTGAACCGGACCGTATGACAAGTCTATTCAAGGGGTAAAAAGTAGGGTAGTAAGTGTTTTTTTTTTATTTTACAAAAAAAAAGGGTATAAATATTTAAAACACTATTAATTATTTGCTATTTTGGAAATAAAGTAATTTATATGACTTTTAATTTGAGATATATTAAAAAGAAAGGTAGGATTTTTACCCATAAATGAAAAGATTAAATTGATAAAAAAAAGGACAACTACACTTGGGCATATCCAAGGGGAACAACAAAAGATAAAAGGGGGCAGCCACATTTTGGCTCCTCACCACAAACACCAAGAAACCCTATCAACTTTACAGTAAGCAAATAGAGAACTATACTAGCAGAATATACAAATCTGCTCAAAAAACTCAAGAAGAAAACTGCCGAAACGATTCCAGAACATTGGGATACAATGCAAAAATCAGCTTGTATACATGAGTTTTTATCTTCTTGATAAGATCCTCGGATGATAACAATTCACCTTCGAAAATCATGCTATTACGCGCGTTCCAAATGAGATAAATAGTGGTAGCAAAAGAGGCATTGCTACGCTCAACCCAACTATTACCTTTAGCTTCCTTCTTGAGCCATTTCAATGAGCTCTTGATGGTAGACATTTGCCTATTCAGCCCAATCCAAGATTTTACGGCAGTCCAAACGACCTGAGCAAAAGGGCAACTAAAAAATAAGTGATGAAAGGATTCCATACCTTGCTGACAAAAGGCACAAGAGCTGACCATATCCAAAAAAATCAGCCTATCTTTGGTTTTCAAACGCCCAAGAGCACAAAGCCAAAGAATGAAGGATTGTTTGGGAAGAATTGCAGGCCCCCAAATTACACTTGCCCAAACAACTTTTGGACCCTTGTCCCTAAGAAAATCCAGTGTTCTAAAAGACCCCGTCTAAGGGCGCCTAGGCCCCGCCTAGGCGCTAGGCCCCTCTCCAACGCCTAGTTCTAATCCCCGCCTAGGTCCCGACTAATCCTGACTAATCCCGACTAGTCCCCGCCTAGGCGCTAGGCCCGACTCAGCCGCCTAGCATCCGCCTAGCGCTTTTTAGAACCTTGAGAAAATCATATGTTGCACGAGATTGTTGGTTAAAAGGCATGCTCGACCAGAGATTTAGAGTAGCATTTGCTGGCTCGGTTGAGCCCCCGCATTTTAGACACCAACGAATCACGGATAAGAAGGATGTTCTTAATGAGAGGTGAATCGCATGGCTTTGCAGTCCAGCCCCAAAAAGAACAGCGCTGCAAGTAGAAATGATGAACCCATTTGTTCCAAAGGGTGTCTTTTTTCCCATGAATGTTCCAAAGAGCCTTGGCAATAAGAGCTTTATTCCAAGACTTGATATCACGCAAACCCAAGCCTCCTTCAGATTTTGGTAAGCAGATTTTGCTCCAAGAGACAGAAGCATTTCCCTTGCCCCATAAGAAATTGCGGCAAATTTGAATTATCTTTGCTCAGACATGAGCAGGAATTGGAAGGATTGAGAGCCAAAAACAGTCTACACCCTGAAGCACCGAGCGAATCAATTCAAGCCTTCCCGCATAAGATAGAGTGTTTGAACTCCAGCCATTAATATAAGTTCGCAGCTTATAGTTGAATTTGAAATATGTGTTGAGGAAATTATTATTTCACTTCTTGAAGAATTATGAAAGATACAATCTATATATATACACCATAATCCTACTTTGACTAGGATTCTATTATGACTACATATTCTACTTTCCTACTTAGAAAAGAAGACTTCCTAACATACAACACATACATAAGGAAACAATATTTACAAGGAAAAGGAAAAAATAGTGACAAGATATGTCAATATTTCAACATCCCCCCCTTCAAGTTGGAGCGTGTAGGTCACAAACGCCCAACTTGCCAAGTAGATTGAAAAACTGTTTACTACTCAATGCCTTGGTAAGAACGTCAGCTGATTGTTCGGATGTGTGAATATACCGAGTTGTGAGGACACCTGTGCGAACAGCATCACGAACAAGATGACAGTCAACTTCGATATGCTTCGTACGTTCGTGATGAACTGGATTCTGAGCCATATGTATAGCAGATTGACTATCACAAAGAAGAGGCACCGGAGAGTCATGTCTAATTCCAAAGGATCGAAGAAGACCAAGTAACCATTTGAGCTCACATGTCGCATTAGCCATAGAACGATATTCTGCCTCTGCTGAAGACCGAGAGATCGTACCTTGCTTCTTCGTTTTCCAAGAGATTGGTGAATCACCTAGGAAAATAAAATAGGCAGTGAGTGAACGTCGCGTGAATGGAAAACTAGCCCATCAGAATCACAATAAGCTCGCATTTGTAAGGCGGAGGATGATTTCAAGAGAATGTCTTGTCCAGGACGGGCTTTTAAATAACGAACCACACGCAACGCAGCAGTCCAATGAGCAATCTTGGGCTTGGTCATAAATTTTGCAAGAACATGCACACTATAAGACAATTTAGGGCGTGTAATGGTGAGATAAATAAGTCTCCCTACAAGGCGCCGAAAAGGTTCAGGATCACGCAAATCATCGTCTTTAGTCAAAGCCAAACGGTGATTCTGTTCAATGGGTGTAAGGGCCGGATGTGCGCCAAGAAGTCCTGCCTCGAAAAGAATGTCAAGGGCATACTTTTGTTGAGAAAGAAAGATGCCATCCGGATGTTTTACGACTTCAAGACCCAAGAAATACTTGAGACGGCCAAGATCTTTCATATGAAAGCAACGACTGAGATAGGCTTTGAAACGACGAATTGCAGTCAAATCATTGCCTCCATTAACCAAGTCATCAACATACATAAGCACATGAATTTCAGAAGTGGAAGTCTGAAGAGAAAAGAGAGAATAATCTGAGCATGATTGAGTAAACAGTAAACCCGTACTCTGTTAGTGCCACGGAAAGCTTTGCAAACCAACACCGGGGAGCTTGTCGTAAGCCATATAATGATTTCTTTAGTTTGCAAACTTTGCCAGAAGATGAAGCTGGAAGTCCCATTGGTACCTTCATATACACATCCACACTTAGATCCCCATGCAGAAAGGCGTTGTGGACGTCCATTTGATGAAGCTCCCACCCTCGAACTGCATCAATAGAAAGGAAAACTCGGACGGTAACCATCTTTACTGTGGGTGCAAAAGTCTCCTTAAAGTCCACTCCTTAAACCTGACGGTTTCCCAAGATCAACAACCGGGCCTTGTATCGTTCAACTGACCCATCTGCGTTGTATTTAATCTTATAAACCCATTTGTTGCCAATCACTTTCTTGTCAACAGGAGCATCCACCAATTCCCATGTACCATTCTGATCAAGAGCATCAAGCTCTTTATTCATAGCCTCACACCATTTAGGAGATTTGACCGCTTCACCAAAATGCTTCGGCTCAACACCTGAGTCAATGGCAGCCAAGAAACAACGATGTGCAATAAAGAAGTTAGTGCAACTAACAAAGTGTGATAATGGATAACGAGTACGTGAAGATTTCTTTTGGACAGGCGAACTAGACGGGGAGGGGACTCGTGCGGTGTTTGCTTTGCCCAACTCATATTCAAATGGAGGATACTTCGAGGAGGGGACTCGTGCGGTGTTTGCTTGGCTCTCTGACCTCGACCCAAAATCTCTGATGCAGCTTGTTCAGTCACCTGCAATGGATCAGAAGCGAGTTCGAGTCTCTGATCAGAATCTGTAATCGAATGTGCAGGCACTTGTGCAGCAGGTTGTTCAAACAACTGTTCAGGCAACTGTTCAGGCTGTTCACATAACTGGCCAGACAACTGATTGCCATCATGAACATTGTCTTCTTCATGGACAATTTCATCTGTAGACTCACAAAGAGAGATGTCCGAATCTGTATAGGCTTTTTCTGGATCAGTCCAATCTCTAGCAAAAGGAAACTCCTTTTCCACAAAGACAACATCTCTAGAAATGAGCATTTTATGTTCATCAAGATCATACACTAGCCAACCTTTCTTCCCAAAGGGATACCCCAAGAAAACACATCGTCTACTTTGACTAGCAAATTTATCATTATCCCTTCGAGAGTAATGAACATAACATATAGAATCAAAGACCTTAATGTGTTTGTAAGAAGGGGATTTTCCAAAAAGAATTTCATATGGGGTTTTTCCGTTCAATAATTTCAAAGGGGTACGATTAATGAGGTGCCCTGCCGCTAATACACATTCCCCCCAAAATTTCACCGGTAATTTTGCTTGAAATATTGAAACACGGGACACATTCAAAATATGTCTATGTTTTCTTTCCACCCTTCCATTTTGTTGGGACGTACGAATGCAAGTAGTGTGATGCTCAATACCATTTTCAAGAAAATATTTTTCTAAACAAGTAAATTTCGTCCCATTGTCACTCCTAATTTTCTTGACACATTTATTAAATTGCCTTTCGACCATGACAAGAAAATTTTTCAAGGTTTGAGAAACATCACTTTTGGACTTAACTAAGTACCTAGCGGAGAATCTCAATTGACGGAACCATATAAAGAAACTGGATTCCATTGATCACGAAAGTAGTTCAACGGCCTAGGAATGTTCCTTTGATGGAAAATATTAAACCCACACGGCACGGGAACAATCATCCACAATGGTCAAAAAATAAACGGCTCCACACATTGCAGGCTTTCAATAATCACCCCAAATATCACAATGAAGTAAATCAAAATTTTCAATAGAGTTACTATCACTAAGCGAAAACTTGTCCCTACTTTGTTTGGCTTGGCAACAAATTCCGCAAACGTCCTTATCAATACTAATACGACTAATAAAAGGTAATAAACCAATCACTTTACTTGATGGATGTCCAAGTCGTTGATGCCACAACTGATAACTTTCGGATTCTCTGATGTTGCAAGCTTGCGTCCCTGTTGATCCCCGCAAGTAATACAACCCCCCGTCTTGTTCACCCGTTCCAATCAAAATCTTTGTGGCTCGGTCCTGTACAACACACAATTTGTTAAAAAAGTGCACTATATGATTGGAATCATTAAGCAATTGAGAGGCAGATAAAAGATTGCAGTTGAACGTGGGGGCAAATAAAACGTTTTTCAAACATAGATGTGATCCGATGACAATATCTCCTTCTTTCGTGGCAAATATCTTCCATTGGGCAATCATATGTGGTTAGCCTCAATCTGTCGTACGTTTTTCAACAGAGCAATATTACCTGTTATATGTCGATTAGCTCCACTATCGACTAGCCAAGATTCATTATTTGTCTTACCATTCATTCTCCCAGTTGTGCGATCAGCTGTCTGCACATGTGTCTGTATATACTCCTTGAGGTGAGTCCATTGTTCAGGCGTGAACCCCAGCAAGCCAGCCCGATCTTCATCTGTTATCCCAGCAGCTCCCTCACCGCTAGTATGCACCGTGTTGACTCGTGGATTGAATCTTCCCGTAGCCGAAGTATTTCCGCCTCGTCCCTTTATGTTCTTCAAGCGTTGTTCTCCCCACCAATCTGGGTACCCCACCAGCCTGTAGCATGTATCTACGTCATGTCCCTTTTTCTTGCAGTGAGAACAAACAGCACTGCTCGCCTCCTTTCTTTCTATCTTCGAACCATTTGTACGATCAGTTGTGTGCACAGTTGATCCCACAACTGTTTCCACAGCAAAACTGGCAGGCGATGAATAATCTTCATGCAGGCTGCCCCGGACTCTTTCTTCTCGTGCAACCATAGAATATGCCTTATTTACATTAAGCAAAGGTTCTGTGTTCAGTATGGAGGATTTCACGTTCTCAAACTTCGGGGCATAAAGCCCCATAACGAATTGATGAACCCTCTCATCCTCACGTCGTTGGACTAGCTTTGTGCTAATGCTACACCTGCACCCCGCACATGAACAAGTAGGGAGTGCATCATAGTCATTCAACTCGTCCCATAATTTCTTCACGCGACCAAAATAATCCGCCACACTTTTGCCTTTTTGTTGCTTGCAATTTGCCAAATCCGCCTTCAACTGCTGAATTCTAGGTCCGTTTCCAACCGAGAATCTCTAATGCAAATCATCCCATAGCGTCTTCGCATCATCCATATAACTCAATGTGGAACGAAGGCTTGGCTCAATGGTGTTAAAGATCCACGAAACAACCATTGAGTTACCGTTTGCCAATGTTCCAATTCATCCTCCATGGTAGGTTTTTCAATGGTTCCATCAATGAAGGCCGTTTTTGTCTTGGCCCTCAATGATCCCTTGAAAACCCTAGCCCATTCTTCATAATTCTCGTCCTTCAATTGAACATGGGTGAGAATCATTTCCGGATTGTCACTCGTAGAAAGAAAAAATGGAGATCTCTTTTCATCCATAGTTTTCTTCTCGCCACTTTCCTCGGTATTCATAGCTCTGATACCAAGTTGAATTCGAAATATGTGAAGAGGAAATTATTATTTCACTTCTTGAAGAATTATGAAAGATACAACCTATATATATACACCATAATCCTACTTTGACTAGGATTCTATTATGACTACATATTCTACTTTCCTACTTAGAAAAGAAGACTTTCTAACATACAACACATACATAAGAAAACAATATTTACAAGGAAAAGGAAAAGAGATATGTCAATATCTCAACACTTATCGAGCAGCGGCTCAAAAAAGATAGATTTGAGCTTCTCCGCGGCCAAAGGGACCCCATGATAACGGAAAGGCATGGAACCAACAATAAGACCAGAAATATCAATAATCGAAGCCGCATCACTGTTGCTAATGCCTGCTAAGAAAATGTTTGATTTCTGGATATTCATATTAAGCCCGAAAACTGCCCCAAACTCATTTATGCAGTCCAAAAGAATGCCAATAGAAGCCTCATCTCCACGAGAAAGAAGCATGATATCGTCCGCAAAAGCAAGATGGGTAATTGTTGAGATATTGACGGATTGTCAATATCTTTTCCTTAGTTTATTTTCTTTCCTAGTTTATGTTAACATCTTTTCCTTTCCTTCTAAATATTGTTTCCTTATTCTAGCATTGTATTTTAGGAAGACTTCTTTGTTAAATAGGAAAGTAGAATGTATAGCTAGAATAGAATCCTAGTCAAAGAAGGATTATTGTGTATATATAGGATTGTATTATTCATATTTCTTCAAGAAGTGAAATAACAATTTCCTCTTCACATATTTCGAATTCTAACATGGTATCAGAGCCCTAGGCAATCAGGGATGACTAAATACAAACCCTTCGCCATGTTCGCTGAAGGAGGAAATAAGAAATTGCTTGGCGGTAGTGAGCGGACGTTGCCGTACTACCCGACATTAAGCATTGATAGACCTAAGAAGATTGAAGAAATTAAACAAGGAGGAACTTATGAAAGGACGGATGCAGATTGGGCTCGTCTGATGGGTTTCACACCTGAACGGTGGATGGTGTTAAGGAGCTTGTGCAGTCAACTGTCTGCACAAATGGTCACAGAACTGGTCGCATAACTAACGCATTGAGTGCACAAGTCAGCACTGTGCAGATCAATGGAGGAGAAACCTCTGGAAGGACGAATGCAGATCAGGCTCGTCTGATGGGTTTCACACCTGAACGGTGGAATGTTGTTAAGAAGCTTGTGCGGTCAGCATGCTGCCCGGTGGCCCGACCACATGGTGGTAAGGCAATTGGCTCATCGATAGCGGAGCTAATCGACACATAACAGGCGACGTTTCCTTGCTCAAGAATGTTTGTCAGATCGAGGCTAATCATATAGGTTTGCCTAGTGAAAGATATATATTGGCTACAAAAGAAGGCGATGTTACCATCGGATCACACCTAACTTTGAGAAACGTTTTATATGCTCCTGCGTTCAATTGCAATTTATTGTCTATCTCTCAATTACTAAATGATTCCAATTATGTGGTGCACTTTTCTGATAAAGTTTGTGTCATACAGGATCGAGCCACGAAGATTTCGATTGGAACGGGTGAACAAGACGGGGGATTGTACTACTTAAGGGGAACAACAGTGACACAAGCTTGCAACGTTAGAGAATCTGGAAGCTATGAGTTGTGGCATCAGCGACTTGGACATCCGTCAAGTAAGGTGGTTGGTCTATTGCCTTTTATTAATCGTGGTAGTATTAATAAAGATGTCTGTGGGATTTGTTGCAAGGCTAAGCAAAGTAGGGATAAATTTTTGCTTAGTGAAAGTAAGTCTGAAGAAGTTTTTGATTTAATACACTGTGATATTTGGGGTAATTATAGAAAACCTACTTTATGTGGAGCAGTTTATTTTTTGACTATTGTGGATGACCGTTCCCGTGCCGTGTGGGTTTATTTGATAAAGTCTAAAAGTGATGTCACGCAAATTTTGAAAAATTTCCTTGCCATGGTAGAACGGCAATTTAATAAATGTGTCAAGAAAATTAGAACTGATAATGGAACGGAATTCACTTGTTTGGAAAAATATTTTCTTGAAAACGGCATTGAACATCACACTACTTATGTTCGCACGTCCCAACAAAATGGAAGGGTTGAAAGAAAGCATAGACATATTTTGAATGTGTCTCGTGCTTTGATGTTTCAAGCAAAATTACCGATCAAATTTTGGGGGAAATGTGTATTAGCGGCAGGGCACCTTATTAATCGGACCCCTTCGGAGTTGTTGAATGGAAAAACCCCCTATGAAATTCTTTTTTGAAAATCCCCTTCTTACAAACACATTAAGGTCTTTGGCTCTCTATGTTATTTTCATTACTCTAGAAGAGATAATGATAAGTTTGCTAGTCGAAGTAGGCGATGTGTATTTTTGGGGTACCCTTATGGGAAGAAAGGTTGGTATGTTTATGACCTTGATGAAAATAAGTTGCTTGTTTTGAGGGATGTAGTTTTTGTAGAAAAGGAATTTCCCTTTGCTAGTGATTGGACTGATCCGGAAAAAGCCTATACAGCTTCAGACATCTTTCTTTATGAGTCTACAGATGAAATTGCCCATGAAGAAGACAATGTTCATGAGGGCAATCGGTTGCCTGAACAGTTTTCTGACCAGTTGTGTGAACAACCTGATAAACAGCCTGAACAATTTCCTGAGCAGTTGTTTGAACAACCTGCTGCACAAGTGCCTGCACATCCGGTTACAGATTCTGATCAAAGGCTCGAACCCGCTTCTGAATCATTGCAGGAGACTGAACAAGCTGCAGCAGTGATTTTGGGCCGAGGTCAGAGAGCTAAGGTTCCCTCTTCAAAGTATCCTCTAAATGAATATGAGTTGGGTAAAGCTCACGCCGCACGTGTCCCCTCCCTGCCTTGTTCGCCGGACCAAAAGAAATCTTCAGGTACTCGGTATCCTTTATCACACTTTGTCAATTGCACTAAATTTTCTATGGCACATCGTTGTTTTTTTGGCTGCCATTGACTCAGGTGTTGAGCCGAAGCATTTTGGTGAAGCGATCAAATCTCCTAAATGGTGTGAGGCTATGAATAAAGAGCTTGATGCTCTTGATCAGAATGGTACATGGGAATTGGTAGATGCTCCTGTTGACAAGAAAGTGATTGGCAACAAATGGGTTTACAAGATTAAGTACAACGCAGATGGGTCAGTTGAACGATACAAGGCCCGATTGGTGATCTTGGGAAACCGTCATGTTGAAGGAGTGGACTTCAAGGAGACTTTTGCACCCACAATAAAGATGGTTACAGTACGAGCTTTTCTCTCTATTGCTGCAGTTCGAGGGTGGGAGATTCATCAAATGGACGTCCACAATGCTTTTTTGCATGGGGATCTAAGTGAGGATGTGTATATGAAGGTTCCAATGGGACATCCAGCTTCATCTTCTGGCAAAGTTTGCAAACTGAAGAAATCATTATATGGCTTACGACAAGCTCCTCGTTGTTGGTTTGCAAAGCTTTCCGTGGCACTAAAGGAGTACGGGTTTACTCAATCATGTTCAAATTACTCTCTCTTTTCTCTTCAGACTTCCGCTGCTGAAATTCATGTGCTTGTGTATGTTGATGACTTGGTTATTGGAGGCAATGATTTGACTGCAATTTGTCATTTCAAAGCCTATCTCAGTCGTTGCTTTCATATGAAAGATCTTGGACGTCTCAAGTATTTCTTGGGACTTGAAGTTGCAAAACATCCGGATGGCATATTTCTTTCTCAATGAAAGTATGCTCTTGACATTCTTTCAGAAACTGGGCTTCTTGGTGCTCGCCCAGCAACTACTCCTATTGAACAGAATCATGGTTTGGCTTTACTTTCGGATGATGAGCTTCGTGATCCTGAACCCTACAGGCGTCTTGTAGGGTGACTTATTTATCTCACTATCACTCGTCCGGAGCTCGCTTACTGTGTGCATACTCTTGCACAGTTTATGAACAAACCTAAGATGGGTCATTGGAAGGCTGCCTTACGAGTGGTACGCTATCTCAAGTCCCATCCTGGTCAAGGCATTTTATTGAAGGCATCTTCTGCCATACGACTTCGGGCATTTTGTGATTCTGATTGGGCAAGCTGCCCTATTACACGGCGTTCTCTCACTGCTTACTTA
The DNA here is from genome assembly GCA_022495995.1 of Adenophora triphylla var. japonica. Lineage (NCBI taxonomy): Eukaryota > Viridiplantae > Streptophyta > Magnoliopsida > Asterales > Campanulaceae > Adenophora > Adenophora triphylla. The sequence continues at coordinate 175,333 of JAFEMH010003697.1, forward strand.
GTATTTCTTGGGGATTCGCCAATTTCTTGGAAGACAAAGAAGCAGACTACTATTTCTCGCTCTTCAGCTGAGGCTGAATATCGATCTATGGCTAGTGCCACGTGTGAGCTTAAGTGGCTTCGTAGTTTGCTTGGTTCATTTGGGATTCAACATAATTTTCCCATGCTCCTTCTTTGTGATAGTCAGGCTGCATTGCACATGACTAGGAATCCTGTTCATCATGAGCGAACAAAGCATATTGAAGTTGATTGTCACCTTGTTCGCGATGCTGTTCAGACAGGTGTCATCACAACTGCCAAAGTTCATACGACTGCACAAGTGGCTGATATTCTTACTAAGGCATTGGGCAGTCGACAGTTTCTACATTTACTGGGCAAGTTGGGCGTTTGTGACCTACACGCTCCAACTTGAGGGGGGAGGGTGTTGAGATATTGACGGATTGTCAATATCTTTTCCTTAGTTATTATTCATATTTCTTCAAGAAGTGAAGTAACAATTTCCTCTTCACATATTTCGAATTCTAACAGTAATCTTGAGCGGGGCACACTTAGGGTGATAATTGAAAGCAGAATTTATGGTTTTCATATTGATTAAGCAAGATAGGTAATCCAAGCAAATAACAAAGAGGTAGGGGGAGAGGGGGTCCCCTTGTCTCAAACCCCTTTGACCTCGAAAGAAACCATGCAGCCCTCCATTTATAGAGGTAGATTAGGATGCGGATGTAACACATTCCATGATCCAAGAAACAAAAAATTGGAGGAAAATTCATACCTTCAAGAACAGAACGGAGGAAATCCCAAGAAACTGAATCGAATGCCTTGGAGATATCAATCTTTAAAGTGCAACTGGGAGAAGTACGCTTACGATTGTAGCCTCTAAGCAATTCCTGCATGAGGTGAATATTTTCAACCATGCTGCGCCCCTTAACAAAAGCAGCTTGAGCACCGTCAATCAAAGAATTGAGACAAGGGCCTAGAGGAGTAGCCAGAATTTTAGAGATCAACTTGTAAACCACCTTGCAGCAAGAAATGGGAAGGAAGTCCTTAACAGAATTGGAGTTGCTGGACTTCGGAATGAGGCAATGACAGAGTGATTAAACTCTTTAAGAAGACCACCAGTGTCAAAGAATTCCTTAATCGCAGCAGAGACAAAAGGGCCACAAACAGTCCAACTATCTTTGAAGAACTTGGAGGAAAATCCATCTGAGCCAGGAGATTTGTTGTCTCCGATGCAACAAAGGACATTCCAAATTTCAGAATCTGTTACAGCTTTCAAAAGATCCCTCCAAAGAGCATTGCTAAGACTAGGACCATTGCTGATAACCGAAGGGTCAATCGACAGCACATTAACCGGAGTACCAAGAAGGGACTTAAAATAGGCAATAAATTCGTCTGCAATTTCCTCAAAAGAACTGGACCGAGACCCATCTCTTAATAAGATAGAAGCAATAAAATTCTTTTTAGCATTCCGCTTAACCACAGCGTGAAAGAACTTGGTGCACTTGTCTGCATTTAAAATGAAGATTCCTTTGGCCTTTTGCTGGTAGAATTGCTTTTCAGCATTGGCAAGAAACTGGGCAGATTTTCTTAGCTCGGGAAGAACCCTTTGGATATCAAAATCTCCCGGATTATCATGAAAGTAGCACTGCTTCTCCTTGAGCAAATTCTTAGTAGCTTTAGCTCGAGCAGAAATATGGGAGAAGTGTTTATCATTCATAGAAACAAGAGAAGGCTTGATCTTCTTCGACAATTTACAAAGAATAAATTGAGCAGTGCCAAAAATATCACCAGAATTAATTTGGAAGCACTCAAAAACAGTTGGAACAAAATCATGGTGAGAAGCTAGCATATTGGGGAAACGCCAAGGGGGCCTACAACTCGTAGCCGAATCAGAAATAGACACAATGCAAGGGGAGTGATCAGAGCTTCCAGGAGGGGGAAATTCGATACTACCATGCAAATCAGAAACGAGCCACTTATGATCAACCATGGCTCGGTCCAGCTTGGACCAAACAGACAGATTGTTCCAGGTGAAGAAACAACCATGAAAAGGAAGATCAACAAGACCCAAGTCAACACTGCAATTCTCGAAGTCCCTAATTTCATAAGGAGTAACATCGGCACCTAAACGTCCCTCGTTTGACTTAAGAACAAAATTAAAGTCACCCATGAGAAGCCAAGGGATATTAATTCTAGCCTTAGTGAGAAGTAAATTCTCCCATAAAGGCCGACGATCCACCATAGAGTGCATCCCATACACAAAACTAACAAAAACAGATTTACCACTGACCAAGCAAGAAACTGTTGTATGAATTACTTGAGGGTGAAACTCAATAATCTCTATGGAGACAAGGAGAGAATTCCAGAATATAGCTATCCGGACCCTGCCAATAACATCAATGTTGCTGCAATAATTCCAAACACGAAGACGGTATCTAGCAAACTTATCAAAAATAGTTGTAGTAGTCTTGGATTCAAGAATACACAAAACATCTAAAGAAAAATTCCGAACAAGCTGAGCAGCCTCGATATGCTTTAGGGGCGAGTTAAAGCCCCTAACATTCCAAGACGCTATCTTCATAGGGATTTTGGAAGGGATTTTCCCCTTCCATTAACTTTTTTTGAGGATTTCCCCTTAACCTGAGACAAAGAATTAGCATTTATGGTAGCCTTCGTATTTTCTTTTTTCTTTCCCTTTTTATAAGTAACTTCTGTAAATGCACCATCAATTGGAATGTTAGGTTGCAAGGAAATATTGCCAAGATCCCCATGGTCATCTTCATCATCAAGAATGTCTTCCAAAATAAAATCATTCGGACTGTTACCAAGAGTGGAGGCCCGAATAGAGGGCCTGCTAGCATTTGCATGAGCAGCAAAAGCAGAGATGGATTGAGCAATGGATGTGCCAGCATCGGTGGTTCTTAAATTACACCCCTGAACAGAAACTTCTGGATTTGCAGCGTTAGAGTCGCCAAAAGTGGAAGGAACAGCAGCAGAAACCAGAATGGTAGCAGAAGGAATGGACCCCAACTCCGGCGGAACAGGCGCATTAAAAATTCCAGCAGCTTCCGCATTAGGCTGAACTGGAGCAACAGAAGGATCGGTGGGCTGCGAAGGGGCAGCAACTACTGAGTCATTTGCTTTGGCACCTTTGCCTTTAGTATGTACGGGGGACAGAGCGAGTAACATTTTTGTTGGTTTATTTAAATAAGGAGGTAGGGGTGCGCAACAAAATCGAAAAAATCAAATTGAAATCGAGAAAATTGGATTGAAAAAATCGAAACCGACAAAATCGAAATGTTAATAATTTTAACCATTTAAAAATCGAAACTTTCGATTTCGGTTTTGGTTTCAAATGAAAAACCGAGCCGATAAAATCGAACCGAACTGAAGCGATATTATTAAAACGACGTGTCATTTTAATATATATATAAATTTCATCTTCTCATCTTGCTTTGGAGTTAAAATTATGCTTACGGTAGTCTAACTGTTATTTGTAGTGGCAGGTGGAACCTTAAATTTGTCATGAAAATCTTAAGTACTTTAGTATTGCATCTTCTCATCTTGCTTTGTTAACGAGGGATTAATAAATTTCATCATGCTGAAGGTAACTATCATAATCCAACCATCAATATATACATGTTCTTTTCATCTTGTTGAAATCGAACGACACCGAACCAAATCGACATCAAACCGAAGTCAAATAAAATCGAAATCGAATAAAATCGAAGCTTAATAATTTTAAAATACAAAAATCGATATATTTCGATTCAATTTCAATTTTAACTTAAAATCGAATCAAATTGAACCGAGCACACCCCTCTCCTATAAGGATAAGGAGGGAACACAAGTCATAGGAAGGAATGAGCATTAAATATTTTGTAACGGCTAAAGAGGTGGCTTGTTGGAGTGAATCAAATTTAACTCACACACCAGCTCTTTCTGCTTTTTTTTTTTTTCACGCTCCCCTCGAAAATTGAAATGCCCCTGAAGCAAATTATCAAACCCTAACTAAGCTCCGTCCAGCATTTCGGAAATTTGTGGATTTTCTTGCTCAGTTTCTACTCAAGATACAAAAAGAAGGTATGGGTCTTGAAAAGTTTCTGGGCTTTTGCAGGTGAATCGTTTTTTGTGCGATTCTTGAATGTTTTTGTGGTTTTGATGCTTACCCAGTTTGATAATGCAGCTTATTTTTTTGCATTCTGTATGTGTAATGTATCTATGTCTGTATTTGTATTTCTTCCCAAAATGAAATATTGATTAAATTGAGCTAGGTTTTGTTGTTGCCTCGTACAGAGTAATTTTGTATGTACGATGAACTGCATTTCGTTGCTGATTTGAAATTGTTCGGTGAGTGTGCTCTCACAGTGTGTGTGTGTAGATTTAGTTATTCTTTGTGTTTCTTTAAACATCTAGATGTCATGCTCATTGACAAATATTTGCTATTTGAGTTCATGGGTTCTTGAATGCCGAACAAATTAACATGCTTGTATGTCTTAGCACAAAGAACTTAATTGAGGGCTTTGATTGTTTTACGATTTCTTTTTTCTTGAAGAGGGTTAAGGTCTTGTACTTTGGTGTATGTGGCAGATGGGTGTTTTTTGATTTCTTTTTGGTGCTGTGGAAATGATTTTGGTTCGTTGATGAGAAAATGGAAGTTGAGAAACGAAGTTCAAAGGGAGGGTTCCTCCAGCTGTTTGACTGGAATGTCAAGTCTAAGAAGAAGCTCTTCTCAAACAAGTCTGATGTATTCGGTACTTCCTGCTTTTTATATAGTGAAGATTACATCTACCTTGCTAATGCATTTTGTCATTCTATGTTCAAACGAATAGTCTCTTCTCTTTTTGTTGTACCTCATACTTACTATGTGAATCCCCCCAGCAGTAGGTTCAAAGCAAGGAAACGAAAACTTAGACAGTGTAGATTTGTCCCGATTTCAACAGGTGGACTTCCTCATCTCTCTCTCTCTCTCTCTCTCTCTCTCTCTCTCTCTCTCTAACACACACACACTTACACCCAGCATCACACTTAGCTGTTCCCGTCTGTCATTTAGATTGCTTATTGAGGATGTGTGAGTTCCATGAAATTATGACTGACATGACTATTCTTCCATTATCTGTAGATGAAGTTACATGATAATGCACCAGGTCCAAGTCTTAGGGGAAGTAATTATGGTTCGTCAGTGAACAGTGATGAATCTTATGGAGTAAAAGCCCCCGGGGTGGTGGCAAGACTTATGGGACTGAATTCGTTGCCAACTTCAGATGTTTCTGGGCCATGCTTTACACTATCTTATGAACCGCACTCTTTTAGAGGTTCTCATCATTCAAGGTTTACAGCTGACATGCAAAGCGAGTATCATGACATAGACTTTGGCATCCGAAATAAGTTGGATGGGTTTTCAATGAATCCTGTGGAAGCTAGATTACAGAAGCTACAGAATCGACCAATTGAGAGATTTCAAACTGAGGTTTTACCTCCAAAATTAGCTAAATCCGTCCCTATTACAAATCACAGACTATTCTCTCCTATCAGAAGTCCAGGGTTCATCCTTACAAGAGATGCTGCTTATATAATGGAAACAGCTGGTAAGATACTTGAGCAGAGTCCTCACTCAACTATCAAGGAAAAAATACCCTCTTTTGGGTCTAATTCAGTTCCCTTTAGATTTAGGGATATGAGAGAGAAAATGGAAGCTGCACACAAAAATTCCAATTCCAGGCTTCCTGAAACATCCCAAAGACCTAAAGAGCACAGCTCTGTGAGGTATTTGAAAGCACAACCTCGTGACAGAGGTCAGAATGGACCTGAATGTTCTGTTTCAAAACAAGGTGGTTCTGGAAGTTTTAAGAATAAGGACAAGCCAGTGTCTATTGCAGTTCAAGCTAAAGTCAACACTAAGAAAAAAGATGTAGCTGCTTCAAGAGGTAATAGGACTTTAATGAACCAAAAGAAAGATGTGGATGACAAGTCAGGTAGCCACTTTGATAAAAAGCAGAAAAGTACACCAAGGAATGTGCAGCAAAATAGAACATCAACAGGTAGGACTGGTGCAGATGTACTCAGACAGAATAATCAAAAGCAGAACTGTGGATCCGTTAAAGGGAGCCGGGCAAGTTTTAAACCAAGTGTTCCATACCAACAAGACAGAAAAGCTATTTCTACACATGGTTCTTTGAAAGAAAGTAATACCTTAAATAAGGCTGTTAAAAACTCTGTTATTTGGAGCAAAAAGATTAATTCAGAAGTAGGTGAAACTGGAAAGGACCTTTCATCATCTAAAACAAAAAGGCTCTGGGAAGAAACGTTTTGTCAGTGGGAATAATGATTTTGATAGAAGCTCTTCTGCTAGTGTAGTTGTCAAAGAGAATGAAAGATCTGTGAGATGTAACATAACGATTGATGGCTATACAAAGTGGGATTCTGTTGATAGGAAAAATAACATGGATGTAGTCTCCTTTACATTCACGTCACCTATAAAGAAACCATTGCCTATATAAGCCGAGATTTGCATATATCGGGTATTTGGGAATATCGTGCTATATTTAGATAATGATTGTATATATTTTAGGATGTATATCACAAGGTTTTTAGAGAGTCCTTTCCTTACTAAGTTTTGTATTAGGGTTGTATATATATTGTGTACTGCATCCATGATTAATACAAGGGAAAATTATTTCTCCATGCCGTGTGTTGTGACCGTGTGAGTTTCAACATGGTATCAGTCTAATTCCGATCTAGGGTTAGGCCTACCCTTTTCTTTTTCTCTTTCCGTCTGCCCTCCTTCGCCGCCATGACAGGACAAACTCCCGGCTCTGATGGCTCCTCCTCCGGCCACCATCCCTCCTCTCCTGGCCTCCCTATATTCTACAATCCCAACGCCATTATGGGCCAAACCTTTTTGACCAAAGAGAACTACGTCAATTGGAGTACTCTTTTCAAAACCCTTCTTCGAACTCACAAACTGCTATTTATCATTGACCCACAACCACCACCGACTACAAATCCAGATGGGACTGTTAATCCAAACCATGCTTTGTGGACAGCAGGGACGGATCTAATCTGTGGTTGGATTAAAGGGACGGTTACCCCTGCATTTCAACCTTATCTCAACTCTTGCGATACTGCTCCTGCGGCTTGGGCAGTATTAGCAAAACGTTTTGGCGCCACATCCGCTCTGCAGATCGAGAACTTGAAAGAAAAACTTCATGACCTCAAAAAGGCGGGAGACACATCTATTTCTGACTATCTTCTTTCTGCCTCTCAACTCTCAGATGCCCTTACTGCTGCCGGTGCTCCTGTTGATGACGCCGTACTTATTCAACGTATTCTTGGAGGCCTTGGGCAAGAATACAAGGAGTTTCTCACATCCACCGTTGCTGTTCATGCACAGAATTCGCTTACTCTGGATGTGTTAAATGATTTACTCCTCAAGGAGGAGATGCTTCTACAAAAATTTTCTGCACCAACACAGCAAGTCACAGCCCTACATTCTGCCCCTTCCTCTACTCTTGTTCCTGTTGTGTCTGAGGCACACTTTGTTGTCAATCGTGGTGGTGGTGGTGGCCAACAACGAGGTAATGGAAATCGAACCAATAATGGTGGTCGTAACAACAACAACAATCGCAGCAATGGCAACAATGGTAATCGGCAAGGTGGTGGTTACAGCAACAACAACAACAATCGTGGTCAGGGAGGTGGTTCCTGGAACAACAACAATAATCAGGGCTACGGTCGTGGGAATGGTCAATACAGAAACCGAGGTAATACGGGTGATGGTCAGTCTCGTGGTGGTTTCAGCGGCAATAATGGACAGGGCTATTCTCGTCAGTCCGATATTCAGTGCCAATTGTGTTTCAACTATGGTCATAGTGCTCGAGATTGTCGAACCTACTCAGCTTATACAGCTCATAGAGATCCTTACATCCTTGATTCGGGTGCGACGAATCACATCACCGATGACCCGTCCTCGTTCTCTGGCTCCTACCCATATCCAGGTAAAGATACAATCACTATTGCTAATGGCTCTAAGTTAAAAATATCTCGCATTGGTAATTCTGCCTTTCACTTTAAAAATCGCTCTTTTCACCTTCGTAACATGCTGTATGTCCCTCTTATTCATCGACCTTTATTGTCCATTAGTCAATTTTCTAAGGATAATAACTGCTTCTTTGAACTTGATTCTTGTGGTTTTCGTGTTAAGGACAATCAGACGAAGGCAATTCTTCTTTCTGGCAGTAATTCTGGCGGTCTCTACAAGCTGTCTTTCGATTCCGAGTCTCCCACTAGTCCTGTTGCTCTCCTTGGTGAACGGTCAAGTCAAGACACGTGGCACGCTCGCTTGGGTCATCCTTCTACTCCTGTTTTCAAAATTTTATGTCAGCAGTTTAGTTTACCTTTACTTAGAAAGTTTGATGAACACCACTGTTGTCACTGGTGTCCTCTAGGAAAGTCTAGCCAGTTACCTTTTCCATCTCGAACTTTTAATGCTTTCAATCCCTTAGATATGCTTCATTTGGATGTTTGGGGCCCCGCTCCGGTTAATTCATTAAATGGTTTTCGGTATTATCTTTCTATTGTTGATGATTTTTCTCGATTTGTGTGGATTTTTCCTATGACTCATAAATCCAATGTCACCACCATTTTCTCTACATTTAAAACACAAATTGAAAATCAATTATCTCGAAAGATCTCTGCTATTCACACCGTTAAAACTGTTCAAACTGATGGGGGAGGTGAGTTTATACTAGTCGGGCCTTTGTCAGCTTTCTTCACAAAGTTGGCATCAAACATCAAATTTCGTTGCCTTACACCCCTCAACAAAATGGTGTAGTCGAACGCAAACATCGACATATTGTCGAAATGGGTCTGTGTCTTATGGCCAAAGCCAAAGTTCCTTTTAATTTCTGGCTAGAAGCTTTCAACACCGCTGTGTATCTTATCAATCGTCTTCCAATGCGTCAGCATAAGTTTGTGTCTCCCTATCAAAAATTGTGGAAGTAAACCTGATTATCGCTTTCTTAAAGTCTTTGGTTGTTCGTGTTTTCCTTATGTTGTCCCTACCAATGCACATAAACTTATGCCAAAATCAATTCATTGTATCTTTCTTGGTTATGATCTTGTTTATAAAGGATATCGATGTATGGATTTGGTTACTAGAAAAGTTTATTTATCTCGCCATGTTGTGTTTGATGAGACTAATTTTCCATGGCAAGACCCTCTAGTCAATAAACTGCTCTCAGGTACACAGTGGATGTCGCTTCCTGCCACAGCTTTTTCGGATCATCATGTTGATCCACACCCTATGCACTTTCTTTGTCCGGCCACCGGTCTGCTCCCTCTTCTGTCCCATCTACGGCTCAGTTTCAGCACAGACCTGTGTTCTGCAACACTCCAGTTCCATTCCAGCTTCCGCCCCTTCCTGCGGACCATACTGGAGTTTCCGCTTCTGTGCACGACAGCCCATCTGATCGGTCAGCCTCTGTTCGGACTCCTTTGGTTTCTCCTGCCAGTTCTCCCTCTCTCCCAAGCTCGGGGCCTACTACAGCAGACCATGTGACATCTGCTACCACTGCATCCACTTCCCCTCGTAATTTTCGTGATGTTCACGAACTTCTGGATGCTACTTCTCCTGTCTCTATCCAGTATAGTCTTACTGCTATTCAGGAGGATCCCTTTTATGAACCCCGCACTCTAAAGCAAGCTTCCAATTTCCCTCATTGGCAGGCTGCTATGCAGGAAGAACTTTCTGCTCTTCACAAAAAACGGGACTTGGTCTCTTGTTCCCTCTCATTCTCAGATGAATATTGTTGGGTGTAGATGGATTTTTAAGGTCAAGCGGAAAGCTGATGGTTCCCTCGACCGCCACAAGGCACGATTTGTTGCTCAGGGATTCACTCAGCAAGCCGATCTCGATTATGATGAGACCTTCAGTCCTGTTGTAAAACCCTCCACCATTCGTACAGTCCTCACAGTGGCACATTCTCGATCTTGGGATATACAGCAACTGGACGTTCGTAATGCGTTTCTCAATGGTTTTCTTCATGAAGAAGTCTATATGAAACAACCCCCGGGGTTTGTTGATGCTGTCCATCCTGATTATGTTTGCAAACTTCACAAGGCACTTTATGGCTTGAAGCAGTCCCCGCGTGCTTGGTTCCAACGTTTACATGATTTTCTTATACGGCTTGGATTTTTTAACAGTCGTTCCGATTCTTCGTTGTTCATCCGCCATACTCCCACGGACACCACCATCATTTTGGTTTATGTGGATGACATTATTGTGACTGGCTCTTCTCCCGCTGTCATATCATCGGTTATTGATACTCTATGTACCACCTTTGACAGTCGCAGATTGGGTCCTTTGAGTTTCTTTCTCGGACTGGAAGCTACACGCTCAGGGGACAGTTTGCACCTTCGGCAGTCACGCTATGTGGCTGATCTTCTCGCCCGTTTCAACATGACTGACTGCACGCCATCTTCATCGCCAACAATACCTGGTTCTCGGTTGTCCGGACTTGATGGTGATCCTATACCCGATCCTACTACTTATCGGAGTTTAGTTGGTGGCCTGCATTATCTCACTTTGACTCGCCCAGATATTGCCTTTTCTGTCAACCAAGTCTGTCAATTTATGCATCGACCCCGCACGACTCACGTAGTTGCTGCAAAACGTATCCTACGCTTTGTCAAAGGTACGTCTCAACTGGGTCTTATCTTCCATCGGTCCCCCTCTCTTGCTATCTGCGCATACTCTGATGCTGATTGGGCAGGCGATCCCGATGATCGTCGGTCTACTACCGGTGCTTGTATTTTCATTGGCCCAAATCTTGTGTCTTGGACTGCCAAGAAACAATCAACGGTTTCTCGCTCTAGTAGTGAAGCTGAATACCGTTCCCTTGCCACTACCACCGCGGAACTTCGGTGGTTTAGTTATTTGTTCCGTGAACTTCGGCTTCCTTTTCCGCCTCCATCATTATTTTGTGACAATCTCTCTGCTCTCCACATGGCTCGCAATCCGGTTTTTCATGCTCGCACACGTCACATTGAGATTGATTACCATTTTATTCGCGAGTTGGTTACTCGTGGTTTTCTTCGGCTCCACTACGTGTCAACTACTGATCAATTGGCCGACATCTTCACCAAAGGGTTGTCCAAGCCACGTTTTCAGGATCTATCTACCAAGCTTCGTCTTCCTTTTGGCCGTCTAGCTTGAGGGGGGGTATAAGCCGAGATTTGCATATCTCGGGTATTTGGGAATATCGTGCTATATTTAGATAATGATTGTATATATTTTAGGATGTATATCACAAGGTTTTTAGAGAGTCCTTTCCTTTCTAAGTTTTGTATTAGGGTTGTATATATATTGTGTACTGCATCCATGATTAATATAAGGGAAAATTATTTCTCCATGCCGTGTGTTGTGACCGTGTGAGTTTCAACAGCCTAGACCTCAACCAGCAGAGGCGAAGAGCAGAAGCTTGTGTTTTGATCCTTTCGATGATCAAATTGACTCAAAAAAATCTACTTTACCCTCTTTGGGATCAAATGTGATTGGTGGTGATGCTTTGGGTGTTTTGCTGGAACAGAAACTGAAAGAGTTGACCAATAAAGTTGAGTCATCTCACAGTTGCATAGAAGAAGCAAGCTCTCTTATTTCTCCTACCCAGCCAGATTTAGTTCAGTATCTTAGTACCACAAACACTTTGTCTACTACTGATCATGGGATGAAAGCATTACACAATTGGCAGGTATTTCTCCTTCCGGCAATTCTTGTTTCTATCTGTTGTTCTTCTATTAGTTATTGCCAAATATTTTTACTCATGTTTCAGTTGAGGAGCAATGAGAAACTAACTGCAAGCATACTTATACTAAATTTATTAAATTGATTGGAGGCTGTAGTTGCATTATTTGATTTAGTAAATGATTGCGCATCTTAATACATCAGATTAGATTGTCGTGGTGTGATTGTGTTTTAGCCTATGTTACCTGGACTTGGGTACGAGTATCCGACACGGGTTCGGATCCGAGTGTCGAATTCACTTTTCCTAAAAAAATTGGACATGGGACACTGTCCTAAATTTGGACACGGGTACGGGGATAATAACAAAATATATTGAGTCTATTTATATACCTTTGTATTTATATACTTTGCTTATCATAAACAATAGTATGATTATTTTTTTTGTGCAAAAGTATCATTTTATAAATTTATATCTAAATAAAATTATAATTTGGAGGAAATTTTGCTAAAAAAAATTTATAATTAAGCAACACACTAACATTAAAATTTGTAAAATCTTTATAAATGAAGTCAACTCACTCATTTTTTTCTTTTTTCTTGCCGTATCCGACTGAAAAAACCGGGTGTCAGGTACGAATTTCATACCCATGTCGGTGTCATGTTGTACACGGGTACTTCAGCATATTTGAAGAATCTGAGTAATATAGGTTTTAGCCTGTCGTATCCCACGAGTTATGCATTTATATCAATGGTATTTATTCAGATGTGTTGTTGTATGGGACTGCATATCCACGCATGTAAGGTATGTACGTAGGGATCATGTCAGGATTGGTTGCTCAGCTAAGATTGAAATTTAATAAAATGCTTACTAGCCAGAAGGGTTGAGGATCAAGATGAGGGGGGAATCGCTTAAGGTAGTTTGATCATGTGAGGCAAAGACTCGGTGATACATCTGTTAAAAGGTCTAAAGAGTGGAGAAGTGATAAAATGGTGAGGGCTTGAGGAAGGCCTAAGAAAACATAGATAAGCGTAAATGCAAGTGATATGAGTCTACATAGAATTGAAGAAGTTATGGTGTTGGATAGGGCAGAGTAGACGTGGCCGGTTGTGAAAATCGCCGGTTAGCCGGTTTTCAACCGGCGGTTTTTAAGCCCCAAAATCCAAACCGGAACCGAACCGCCTAACCGGCTAAACCGGTTACGGTTTAGGCGGTTTACGGTTTTAACGGTTATCCGGTTAACCTTCGGTTTGATGGTTTGGATCTGCTCGGCCGAGTCCTTGGTGTTGCTCGGTCGAGCAACCCTTTTAGGGTTTAGGGTTTGAGGGTTGCTCGGCCGAGTCTTTGGTGTTGCTCGGCCGAGCAACCCTTTTAGGGTTTAGGGGTTGAGGGTTGCTCGGCCGAGTCATATAGTAGTGCTCGGCCGAGCATATCATTTTTCAGTTAATTTTTTAACAGATTTCGTTAACTTTGTATGTAGTATATTAATTTTATTTTTTTTCAATTTTTTTTGGATAGATAAGACTATTTTAAACTTAAGTTTACTACATACATTTTTTACAAAAAGGTTTATAAAAAAAAGTTATGAATTTTTAAAGAAATGAAAGTTAACGGTTTTTTGAAAAAAGTTAACTTTTAATTTTTTTCAATTTTTTTTTGGATATATAAGACTATTTTAAACTTAAGTTATCTACATACATTTTTTGAAAAAGGTTTATAAAAAAAGTTATGAATTTTGAAAGAAATAAAACTTAACTTTTTTAAAAGAAACTAAGTATATAAAAGAAAAAGCGACGGTACCCTTAAATTTTATTAATTAAAATACAATTACAACGAGGGTATTGGTAGGAGTGGTGGTGGTAGGCCGGTAGTAGTGACCCGGACCTAGCGGTATTGATAGGAGCTGGTAGTGGTAGCCGGTGGGAGTGGTAGTAGTAGTGGTGGTAGTAGCGGTAGTGGTAGTGGTGGTAGTAGTAGTAGTGGTAATAGTAGTTGTGGTGGTGGTGAATGGTGATGTTGGTGATGTAGGACCCAAGTAGCTGGTAGTGGTAGGTAGCGGTAGTAGTGCGTGGTGGTAGTAGTAGTAGTGGTAGTAGTAGTGGTGTTGGTGGTGATGGTGGTGGTGTAGACTAGTAGTAGTGGTATCGGGTAGGAGCGGTAGAGATAGGAGCGGTAGCGGTAGCGGTAGTAGTGATGGTCAGTAGTAGTGGTGGTAGTAGAAGTGGTGGTGGTGGTGTGACCGGTAGTAGTGGTATTGGTAGGAGCGGTAGTAGTAGCGGTAGTAGTAGTGGTGATAGTAGTAGTAGTGGTAGTAGTAGTAGTGGTGGTGGTAGTGGTGGTAGTGATGGTGGTAGTAGTGGTGGTGGTAGTGGTGGTGGTGGTGATGGTGGTGGTGTAGACTAGTAGGAGTGGTAGTACTAGTAGTAGTGGTAGTAGTAGTGGTGGTGGTGGTGGTGGTGGTGGTGGTGGTGGTGGTGGTGGTGAGTGCTTGGTAGTAGTAGTAGTAGTGGTGGTGGTGGTGGTGGTGGTGAACATAACGGCTAGTTTGAAAAAGTAGCCGTTGGAATGAGTTTTGGCGTTCTGCTCGGCCGAGCAACTCATATGACTCGGCCGAGCATGATCGTTATTGAAAATTAACACTACTGGAAGGTTATGCTCGGCCGAGCAACTCATATGACTAGGCCGAGCAAGCCAAAAACCGGCGGTTAACCGGCGGTTGGCCGGTTTTTCAAAATTTCAAACCTTAACCGAACCGGCCAATTACCGGTTTCGGTTAGCCGGTTCCGGTTAACCGCCGTTGACCGGTTTTGACCGGTTTTGGCCGGTTTTCAACCTCCCGGTTGACCGGTTCGGTTTATAAAATGGACACGTCTAGGGCAGAGTGGAGGGAAAGAATTTCATGTGGATGATGGGGCTTAACTTTTTTTAGTATCTTTTCAAAAAAAAATAAAAAATCATGTGTCTCTTGATTTTTCTTTACACTTATTTCTCTCTTTTATTATCTTTTAACTATGTGTTTTATAATCTCATTACTTTTTCATTATTTTCTCACCTCTCATTGACGAGTCTAAACGACGAATTATGTTAGCCGAACCCAGTCATTCCAGAAGGCCCATAGGTGCCACAAATGGTAGACTAATCGTCAATTATTGCTCAGATGGCAGTACAACATCTTTTTCTTTATGGGCCAAAGAAGGCAAAGAAGAGGGAGGAGGAGGGTTTGAACCTGAGACCTTAAGTTAGTGAAGCTGCAGGTCTGCCACTTGATAGTTGCAATATAAACCTAGACTGTGCGAATAGTGCATCTACACTTGTTCTTTAGATCCAAATGACTTGGGGCGTTTCTTACGCTTAGGCTTCCTAATCCAGCCAACATAGTGATTCTGCATTAGATGTGCATTGCAGAATTATCAAGATCAGCTAGTGGACTTACAATATATAAATATTTATATGTATACATGAGTTACATCTTTGGTTCACTCCCTCCAAGCTGAAAAAAGACTCCATTTTGCAAGTAAACTTTAATGCATATTGACTCCATGCATTTCCACTACTTTACACCAACACTCTGCATATGTGTGGCATGTAAGAGCAACATCACGTTTTTGGAACCTGCAAGTGTAGGACTTGTTTTATGGGGAAAACATGCTAGTTGTTTTACCCCCATTGTTTGTTCTCTGGAGCTTCAATATCTGGGGTGCAAATAATTGCTCATTATATATAGCATTGCATGGCACGGACCATTGAAGCTCTCTTGTAATTTTTTCAGGGAATTGAAGAGACAGAAGGGCATAGCAGTCTGATTAAGAATGGCGACGTTGGGAAAGAACTTGATTTCCATTCTAGTACTATATCTAGTCTTGAACCTTCTTTTTCGGACGGAAGTTGCATCACATCAGACAGCAAAACCAGCTATACTAGCAATGGTAAGAATACTGAACACTCTTACAATTCAAGCGTTGTTGGCACATGGGCTTAGTGAAATCATTTTCCAACTCCATCCTCTGTTAGAAAGCATATCTGGAAGTAAAAACGAATAAGATCGATAGCTCGAGGGTTGTAATCCTGTGGAAAATTATTAGGAACTTACCTTGAAAGCGTAAATTCTCTAAGGTGGAGTAATGAAGAGAAAAATGTCTTTTTAATCTGTCTATATATATCAAATTATACTCCGTTCTGCTTAAAGTGTCCACTCTCTTTATCTAAAAGTCAACATGGGATAAAAGAAGTAGAAAATTTACGTACCTTGATTATGCTTAGGAAACCAAGTGTCATCTGTTAGAAACTACGTATGTATTTGAATACAAATACACACACAAAAATGCGCATATGTAACTTCTACAACTTCAGAAAAATCAATAAACTACTGTGATTTTTTATTTTTTTTTTAAATTCAATCAAGTTGGCCTAGAAGGTTCAAACTGTACTCTTTGGTTGGAATGGCGGGCGAGATTGCTTAAAACTACTCCCTCTGTCCCATAAGTCTTAAGAAAACTTTCCATTTTGGGCGTCCCATAAGTCTTAAGAAATCCCAAAAAGGAAACCTTAAATCACTATTCTCTCCACTCATTCTCTCTCCTACATTATTTTAATACTCACAACACATTATAATTTACTATTCCCTCCACTCATTCTCTCTCCTATTTAATTTTTCGCACTCACAACACTTCTTCCACTCATTCTCTCTCCTAATACTATAATAATATTCCTTAATTCCCGCGCAAAATGGAATCTTCTTAAGCTTAATGGGACGGAGGGAGTATATGGAACTGTTACATTCGTAGATTATTGAATGAGGTTTATAGTTTAACATTTAAAATGCAACTCTGGCTTTGAGGGACCATTAGATGAGTTGCACCACGAGTTTACCTTGTGAACCTTCAGGTCAAGAAAAACACACTAGTATTGGGGTTTAGACCTGATTTTATGAAGTTGTAGAAGTTGCAAATGCGCATTTTTGTAACTTCTACATTTCAGGAGAATTGAAATGGCAAGATTGGTCGAGTCTTGAGAGTCTGCTTAAAGTCAGAAGGTCGAGTAATATGAGTATAGTCAAGTTGGACGGTAGCGCCATAAAACCTCTCACTTTCATCTCATGGAGAATGAGGGATGGAGGGGGAGATGCCTATTTTCAACTAAAGGATTTGCTCAGTAATTTGAGAAATGTGTTGCTCAGTGGAAGGCTGAGATTGGTGCTCAACTTTGTTTGATATTTGACTGTATTCCATTGGCAAAACACTACTAATAGGAATGATTTAGTAGGCAGGGAAGAGAAATGTTAACCGCACCGCCCTCGCAAAATTTCTCGAGAGATATAAAAACGTGAGTGGCAAGTTTTATGCCAGGTCTAGCAGCAAGCTTATACTCTCTCCGTCCCATAACAATATGCACAAACTTTCCTTTTGGGTGTCCCATCTATTAGTCCCACTATCCTATGATAAATTTATTATTGTTGTTTGTATATACCCTACCCCACTTGTCATACTCACAAACTTAATTGTGGGCCCCATTAGCAAATCCTATCACACTTTTCATACTCACAGCCTATTTTCCACTCACAATACTCTTGATTATATATAATCTCTCCTTAATTCCCGTGCACCCCCAATTTTGTGCACATTGTTATGGGAGACGGAGGGAGTATACTCTTGAATAGAGGATACTAAGACTCGGGGGCTAACACATGACTTGATAGGGATCCAAATTCCAAACTTTTTAGCTATGTGGTAAGACATTCAATTGGCATGCATCACATCCCTTAATGTGTGGGCAATTGGCTGACCAATTACATATTTGTTGTCTAGATAAAATGGAAGGGTTAGCTTTGCAACAATAACATATACTTGTATGTGATATTATAGGGAAAAGAAATGTAGATGTACAGAGCCATATATGTGATTTTCTCACGAAATATCCCTAAATCCCCCATTGAACTTGACTGGAGTTACACGCTTCAGTCGAGTGTGGTTAGGGTAACACACTGACTCTAGATTTATTGAATCTGTACATTTTGATAGCACATTTAACACCGACACTTGAATTTTCAGAAAGCAAGCAATATCTATCAGCTGAAGCTCATGAAATTATCTCTCACAAAAGACTTCAACTTCTGGAAAGGGAGACCGAGTTATTGATAGACAGAGGAAAAACACTTGGAACAAGCTGTGATTTTATTGATAACAATCTGAAGAATATATACTGATACATGGAGCTAATCTAGGAGGAAGATTACAACAAATATTCTAAGGTATTATCAAGATATTATACAGATAATTATGGACAGAATATATATCTAAGTATGGAGAATATCCGGAGGATCCTCATCAATATCTTTATTGTTATCATGCCCCCGCAAGATGGACGACCGTGAAGAAAGTCCAATCTTGGAAACTAACTCAAGGAATCGAGCACGTGGTAGAGCCTTGGTCAGAGCGTCTGCCAATTGATCATTCCCAGATATGTGTGAAACTCGTAGTTGTTGAGATTGAACATGTTCCCTTACAAAATGATAGTCGAGAGCTAGGTGCTTCATCTTTGAATGAAACTTGGGATTCGCAGCGACATAGGTAGCATCCAAGTTGTCGCAGTAGATGACTGGATGTCCGGAAATGTTGACAACAAGTTCTCGAAGCAAGTTTTGGAGCCAAAGTACCTCAGCAGTGGTGGCAGCCATTGCTCTATACTCAGCTTCTGTAGATGATCGGGCAAGGGTGCGTTGCTTGCGAGAACTCCAGGAGATGGGATTGCGACCAAGGTAAACTACAAAGCCAGTGGTAGAGATGTAGTTGTCAGGATCACCCGCCCAATCGGCATCTGTGAATGCATGTAGTGAGGCAGGAGAATTGCGGCGAAGAAGTAGCCCGTGAGTGCTAGTGCCAACTAAGTAGCGAAGGACTCGTTTCAATGCCTTCAAGTGAATATCAGTAGGAGCTTGAAGATATTGGGAGAGTATGTTAACCACAAAAGAGAGATCAAACCGAGTATGAGACAAGTATTGTAGAGACCCAACAATGGCTCGATATTCTGAGGGATCATGAAGGGGCGTTCCTGACTGAGCTGTGAGGGGAGGGTGCGGTACCATGGGGGTGGGAACCGGATTTGCTTCTAGCATGTTGGTTCGGGTAAGTAAGTCTATAATGTATTTGTGTTGACTCAGAAATATACCATGGGAGTGAGGGATGACCTCAATGCCAAGGAAATAAGATAAAGAGCCAAGGTCCTTGAGGGAGAACCGAGAAGCAAAGGAGGAGATGAAGGTGTCAACGAAGGAGGAGTTAGAACCTGTGATGACAATATCATCTACGTAAACCAGTAGAAAAATGCAGGCCTCAGCGTGTCTGAGGGTAAACAGAGATGAATCAGACACACAATTGTGAAACCCAACAGACAGAAGATAGTTGCGGAGTTCATTGTACCACGCACGAGGAGCTTGCTTTAAGCCATAAATGGCTTGGCGAAGCTTACATATGTGAGTGGGGTGAGAGGAACTTACAAACCCAGGAGGTTGTGCCATATAAACATCGTCTGTAAGAGAGCCTTGGAGAAAGGCATTGTTGATGTCGACCTGTCGGAGGGGCCAGTCATTTGTGATAGCCAGCGATAGAACAGTGCGGATGGTGGCCGGCTTGACAACCGGGCTGAACGTCTCGGAGTAGTCAAGGCCGGGGCGTTGATGAAACCCTTTAGCAACCAGTCGAGCTTTGTGGCGATCGATGGAGCCATCAGGTTTGTATTTGGTGCGGAAAATCCATTTGCATCCAACTAAGTTGTGAGATGGGTCTGGTGGTACAAGGTCCCAAGTGTGATTCCGTGTGAGAGCATCGTACTCATTCTGCATAGCTGCACGCCAGGCGGGAATTTTGAGGGCTTGAGCAACGGTGTTTGGATCAGTGGTGGGTTGGGTAAGAGAGACATGAAGGTTGAGTTTGTTTATGGGTTTTGTGATGTTGTTTTGAAGCCTGGTAACTGGTCTGTTTGTGGGTGGATTTTCGGTTGTGGATGTAGTTGGGGTGATGGAGGGAGTGGTGGAGGTATTGGATGGTTGAGGGATGAGGCGGCCGCTTGGTGGGGTTGAGGCGCACGCCTCAGGGGCAGAGACTTCAGGCGAGGCTAGGTGGGGTTGAGGCGGGCGCATGGGGTTGGGTGAGGCGGGCGCTTGAGATGCCGTAGGTGTGGTCAAGGCGGGAGTGGGTTGAGGCGGACGCCTGGGGTTGGAGGGGGCGGGCGCCTCACCTGGAACACTTGCTGGGCCATTTGTTGGGGTTGGAAGGATGACAGGAAGGGAAGATGAGCACCATTCGGTGATGGTAGGGCTAGGAGCAGTGGCTGAGGTGGATTTGGTGAAGGGAAACTCGGATTCAACAAATTTGACATGTCGGGAGACATAGATTTTGTGGGTTTTTGGGTCTAGGCAATAATAGGCGCTCTGAGTGGGGGAGTATCCAACAAATACACAGGGGGAAGAACGAGGTTCGAGTTTGTGTTTGGTGTATGGACGAAGCCACGGGTAGCAGAGACAACCAAAACTGCGGAGTTTTTGGTAGTTAGGAGGATGGCCAAGAAGGACAAGGTGGGGAGATTTCATGTTGAGGGTGGGAGTTGGCATACGGTTGATGAGGTAGCTGGCTGTGACAAAGGCTAGGGGCCAGTAGGTGAGGGACATATGAGAGTGGGTGAGTAAGGATAGGCCAGTTTCGACAATATGCCGATGGCGTCTCTCCGAGTACCCATTGTGTTCAGGTGTGTGGGGAGGGGAGGTAAGGTGAGTAATACCATGAGAGACAAGGAGAGGATGAAGACCAACATATTCACCTCCATTATCACTAAAGATGGTGATGATGGGGCGACTGAAGAATTTTTCAACTCTAGATTTGAATTCAGAAAAGACGGAGGTAGCATCATTTTTGTGTTTTAAGGGGTAAAGCCATATATATTTTGAAAAATGATCAACAAAGATTATATAGTATTTGAAACCATCGTAGGAGGTGATAGGAGATGACCACACATCACTATATAGAACATCAAGAGGACCACTAGAACAAATGGAATTCTCAAAAAAAGGCATTTTGTGACTTTTATTGCGATACTACATGAATTACAATTAAAGCTAGAACAACGGGAATTTGTAAATTGAAACTACTACTAAGGTGACGCACAATAGATTGAGACGGATGCCCTAAGCGATGATGCCACGTTGAAGCCGGCGGAAGTGGATATGGTATGAGCAAATGGCGGGGAGAGGAGGCGTCCATTCATAGATACCCGAGTTAGAACGCCTTCCGTAAGAGTGACTCCCGTGCGAAGATCCTTCACAAGAAAAGAAGACGATGAGAAGGAGACAGAGCAATTATTATCAAGACAAAATTTAGAGATGGACAGAATGTTACGGGACACAGAGGGAGCACATAGAACATGATTAAGAGTAAATTTAGAGTTGGAGGTAAGGAGAGTGGTGGAACCAGTGTGGGTGATGGGGAGACCGGATCCATCGCCAATGAGAAGCTCGTCAGTCCCATCGTATGGTGAGTGAAGGGCTAGGTTGTTGAGGTCGTTGGTCACATGGTGAGTTGCACCACTGTCAAAGAGCCAAAGTTTCAGCTGGTGGGAGGAGGTGGCGGTGTGAGCACTGGGTTGGTGGGGTGGACGGTTGTTGTTGTTGTTGGGTCGATTGTTGTTGGAAGGGGTAGGGAATTGGGCATTAGGATAGAGTTGGCGGAAGGCGTGGCATTGAGAAAGGAAGTGGCCGTCACATCGGCACCATTGACAACGGCCTTTGTATGGTTGAGGTGAGGAGTTGGTGCGAGGGTTGGGGTTGGGAGAGAAGTTTGGTTGGTTGTTGGATGAGCGGGGTTGGTTTTTGGTGGTGTAGTTGACAACCGCAGGGAATGTAGGTGGCTGTTTTGGTTTGTTTTTGAGGGTGAGTTCACGATTGATAAGTTTTTCATGGAGCTCATCAAACGTGATCGGGTTTTCACGATTCTGGACAGCGGAGATGACATTATCATAGTCAGGGTCGTGGATTTGTTCAAGGATTTTGTCAATGAGATCATCGGGGTCGATGGGGCGGCCTAGGGAGGTTAATTGGGCGGCACAGGTTTGGATGTCTTGCATGTATTCGGTTATGGATCGGGTGCCCTTCGTGATATTGCGAAGGTGGTCTTTAATTTGTTTGATGTGGCCTTTAGAGGGATTGGCAAAGGTTTTGGCTAGAGTATTCCAGGCGGCTAGGGTGGTTGGGCAGAGGGATATTAGAGGGACGAGGGAAGGGGATAGAGAGCCGGCCAAGGCACCTAGGAGAAGCTTGTCTTGGCGATACCAGGTTTTGTAGGAGGGATTAGGGACGGGCTGTGGTGGTGGAGGCGGAGCAGGTGGGTTGACAACAGTGGTTTCAGTTGGGATGGGGGCGGTGGGAGTGATGGTTTCAGGAGGAACTATGTGATTATTATCAATGAATTGTTGAAGGTCTAAACCTATGAGGGTGGCTTCGATTTGCAGTTTCCAGGCTATGTAGTTGGTGTTGGTGAGTTTAAGAACATGGTTTAGGGAGACGGCAATAAGGGGTTGGGTAGGTTCGGCTAGGTTAGGAATAAGGGTAAGATCAGTGGTGGTCATGGTGGAAAGATGCGGCAGGTTTGCAGAGGGAGAGAGACGGCAACTTGCAAGAATAGGTTTAAGATCGTTTTAGCTCTGATACCATGATAGACAGAGGAAAAACACTTGGAACAAGCTGTGATTTTATTGATAACAATCTGAAGAATATATACTGATACATGGAGCTAATCTAGGAGGAAGATTACAACAAATATTCTAAGGTATTATCAAGATATTATACAGATAATTATGGACAGAATATATATCTAAGTATGGAGAATATCCGGAGGATCCTCATCAATATCTTTATTGTTATCAGTTATCAGATTCTGCCTCCTCCATATCAGTTAGTGGCTTTAAAAGAGAGAATGTAGCGTGTTCATCATCCAACTGGGAATTGGACTACGTCATGTCAATACTCGACAATGCAGAGTTGAGTTTTGAGGAATTTGCATTATGCCAGTCTCCAAAGGTCATCATGCCTCTCAATCTCTTTGACCAGTTGGAAAATGAGAGGGCAGAATCCGTCAAATACTCGGGAGATTACTTTAAAATAGAAAGAAAAGTTTGGTTTGAATGTGTGAACGAGTGTCTGGAAGCAAAATGCGTCAGACATTTTAGTGGAAGTAGTAAAGAATGGAGAAAATATGCAGAAAGGAAAGAATTATTAGCTGAGGAATCACAGAAAGAGGTCTCAGGCTGGTCAAACATGGGAGAGTTGATGGTGGACGAGGTCGTGGATAAGGACATGAGTAGTCAGTATGGGAAATGGGTTGAGTTTGAAGTGGAAGCATTTGAAGAGGGTGTGGAGATTGAGACGGAGATATTGTCATCGTTGATTGATGAATTTGTTGCTGATTTGATAATACTCCCTGCCTTTTAGTTGATATATAATATTTCGCTCTGTAAAATGTTTTTTGTTGTATAGAGTAAATGTAGAGGTATCTGATGGGTGGGTCTGATACTCTCTCCTTCCGGAAAGTTGTCAATTCAATCAATTTTTTTTTGACAATACTTAATGAAAATCAAATTATTCATATGTAATTCTAAAAATTGTGATTAAACTCATTAGTCTTTTTTTTTATTTTTTCTTTATTTATTTCTTTACTTCAGTTTTTAGCAAATAGTTTTAGAAGTCAGTTTTTAGCAGTTAGAATTTCCATGTTTTTCTAGAGTAATATAAGTAGTGGAAAGGTGATGGTAGGAGGCATTTTTTTACTTGGAATGAAATTTGTATCTTCTAGAAACACTTATGTTTTCTGAATTTTATCCTTGAACATATTTTTTTATTAGTTCGGTCATTTTCTCACAGGTGTTTCGGCATCATTTGGTATCAGAGTCTGGTTTCTTATCAATGGCCGAACGAGTTCGTGGTCGTGGTGGTCGTGGTAGGGGGCGTGGTGAAGATCCCCAGAACGACGAGGGTCAACGACAACGCGATCTGCGTGACGTTGAGAACGAGGATCTAAGGTGACATGTTTGAGCACTCCAGTGGCGCCTTGCGCGCTTAGAAGTCCAGACCGATGCAGATACTGAATCGGACCTAGTTTCAGAGGAAGAAGATGAGGAGGTTAATCCCTTCGCTCGTGATCATGAGCCGGGGTACAAGAATTAGGTTAATCCTTAACGGGATATCAGCATGAAGATTGAGATTCCTGATTTTGAAGGTGAGGCTCATCCTGATGAATTTATTGATTGGTTGAACACAGTTGAGCGTGTTTTTGACATTAAGAGCAAGACTGATAGTAATAAGGTTAAATTGGTTGCCATAAAATGGAGAAAATATGCATCAATTTGGTGGGAACATGTCAAAAAGCAAAGTGCTAAGGAGGGGAAAGCAAAAATTAAGTTTTGGGAGAAAATAAAAAAATTGTTACGTTGGAAGTTTCTTCCTGAGCATTATAGGCAGGAGGCCTTTATTGAATATCATGTTCTAAAACAGGGTGATTTATCTATGGGGGAATTTACAAATGAGTTTGATCGTTTAAGGATGCGGTGTGATGTTGCAGAGGAAGGTGAGCAAACAATTGCTCGACATTTTGGGGGAATTCGTTCTGAAATATCTGAGGAGGTACAATTGCAACAATACTGGAGTTATGAAGATGTGTGTCGGCTTGCTTTGAAAGTTGAGAAGCAGTTGAAGGGACAGAAGGCAGTTACTCGATGGCAGGCTAGGGAGCCATCTAATAATCGTGGTATTGGTAGTGGGATTTCTAATTCTGTCAGGACAACAGTGGCCCCAACAGCAACAAAAACTCCCGCGGCAGCGAAACCCATTGCTGAAGCTGGTCAGAAAACACGACCTCCCGTTCGGTGTTTCAAATGTCAGGGCATTGGTCATTTTCAATCAGAGTGTCCCAATCGTCATGTTATTTCATTGGTAGAGGAAGATAACTTGCCAATCTATGATGAGACGGGTGACGAACGTGATGCTTCAGGACTCACCGATGTTGAGGTAGTGTATGCAGATCAAGGGGCTGCCTTAGTAGTACGACAATTACTGAATACCACTGCTGCAGATGATGAGCAATGGTTGAGGCATAATAGTTTTCACACAAAGTGCACTACAAAGGGAAAGGTTTGTAATGTGATTATTGATGGGGGTAGCTGTGAAAATGTGGTTTCTACTACTATGGTCGACAAGTTGGGGTTGAAGACTGAAGAGCATCCACAACCATACAAGTTGTCGTGGCTGATTAAGGGAAATGAGCTGAAGGTGAACAAGCGGTATTTAGTACAATTTTCAATTGGTTAGCGGTATCAAGATGAGGTGTGGAGTGACGTGGTTCCTATGGATGCGTGCCATTTGTTACTCGGTCGTCCTTGGCAGTTCGATCGGAGGCTTAAGCATGATGGGTTAAAAAACACTTACACTTTCAAGAAGGATGGAGTAACCATCACATTGTGCCCTAGAGACTTGAGGCAGGATAAGGCGCAAAACAAGGCTGGAGTTAGTAATTTGCTAACAAAGACAAAATTTGATGTTGCGGCTGGTGAAGCGAGGGGTTTCTATGTGTTGGTTCTAGTCGAAGAAAATAAAGTAGATATGATCATTCCTACTGAGGTTCAGTTACTCTTAGAGTCATACCAGGATGTTCTACCAGAAGAGATCCCATCTGGCTTACCTCCTATGAGGGACATTCAGCATTGTATTGATTGGGTTCCGGGAGCTTCCATTTGCAATAAGGCTGCCTACCGTATGAGGCCGACAGAACATGAGGAGTTACAGTGTCAGGTTCTTGATTTGGTGCAAAAAGGTGTTATAAGGGAGAGTATGAGTCCTTATGCTGTACCAACTTTTATGGTGCCAAAGGCAGATGGATCATTGCGTATGTGCATGGATAGCGAGCAATCAACAAGATCACCATCAAGTACAAATTTCCCATTCCTCGTTTTGACGACCTACTTGATCAGCTATATGGTGCTATTGTATTTTCAAAAATAGATTTGCGGAGTGGGTATCACCAGATTCGAGTTAGGCCTGGTGATGAATGGAAGACAGTGTTCAAGACTAGAGATGGGATATACGAATGAATGGTTATGCCGTTTGGATTATCAAATGCACCGAGTACATTCATGCGACTGTTGAACCAGATTTTCAGGCCATTTATTGGTAAGTTTGTTGTTGTTTATTTTGATGATATTCTCGTTCATAGTAAGTCTGTGGAACAACATCTTGAACAACTAAGACATATTTTTGATGTGTTAAGGGAGAAAAAGTTATATGCTAATGCTAAGAAATGCCACTTTTTAACTGAGCAAATGACATTTTTGGGATATGTTGTGTCTAAAGAAGGGATCAAGATGGATAAGTCAAAGGTTGAAGCCATTACTAGTTGGCCGACACCAAATAACATCCATGACATCAGAAGCTTCCATGGTTTAGCATCTTTCTATCGTCGTTTCATTCAGGATTTTAGTAGTATTATTGCTCCAATTATCGAGTGCTTGAAGGGTGGACGATTTGTGTGGACGAAAGAGGCAGATGTAGCATTCCAACTCTTGAAATCAAAGGTAACACAAGCTCCAGTTTTAGTCTTACCTGATTTTAATGATATTTTTGAGGTTCATTGTGATGCTTCAAATGTTGGCGTCGGGGGTGTGTTGAGTTAGAATAGAAAGCCAATTGCTTTTTATAGTGAGAAGCTAAGTGATGCTAGAAGAAAGTATTCTACTTATGATAAGGAGTTTTATGCTATTGTTCTTAGCTTAGATCATTGACAACATTACCTCTTGTCCAAGGAGTTTGCGTTGTATTTTGATCACGAGGCACTGAAGTATATCCAAGCCCAGCATAAACTCAATTTTAGGCATGCCAAGTGGGTGGAGTTTATTCAGATTTTTACATTTGTGATAAAGCACAAGGCGGGCACCCAGAATCGAGTTGCGGATGCGTTGAGTCGGCGACACTTGTTACTAGCTACTATGCAGGTTCGAGTTGTGAGGTTTGAAACATTTCGGGATTTGTACTGTGATGATCCCTATTTTCGTGATATTTGGGGAAAGTGTGCTACTGGGAGTTTCCAACAGTTTGTAAAACATGATGGGTTTTTGTTCAAGGGAACGAGATTGTGCATTCCATTGTGTTCTTTGCGTGAGTCGATCATCATCGAGGGACACGAGGGTGGCCTTGTAGGGCATTTTGGGAAGGATAAGACCATGGCTTTGATTGCAGACCATTTTTATTGGCCAAAAATGGAGCACGATATAGCCAAGTTTGTGGAAAGGTGTCGGGTATGCCTGTGAATGTGTGCCCAAAATTTTTGTTTATTGGAATTCACGCGAGTTTGAAGACATCCGAGTTATTTGAAAAACGGAGTCGCCACGCCATTTTGATTACCTCAAAACTTTGAAAAAAAGGTTTTATGGGTTCGGAGGTTAAGTTACCCCTTGGGAAGAACGTTTGGCGTTCACCCAAAGTGCCTTGCCGGAGCAAGTCTCCCTAGATTTCATTAATCGTGTTTGCTTGCGTGCTTTCTTTGTGTGCATGTGTTTGAAAATAAGGGGGGGGGAATGTCCCAAGTTATCTTCCGGACGTACAAACCATTTGTTGGTTGTCGCTCGGGATTCCTTGGAATTTATGTATTTGGGATTATGATCCCGTCCTCATCTTATGACTTATGATCATCGCATTTTTAAGCCTCGGGACCCTCGGGACTTGCGTGATCGAGAGAATGACTCTCTTTTGGGTCAAAGATGAGGTTCTTTAGGAAGGAATGTCCTTAGCCCATCAATCATACGCTTTAAGACGGTCGAGCTCGTATAAAGGCTTCATACTCATTCTTAAGCGATAATCGGAGATATAGGGTTCAAGGTTATCCTTTTCCTAAAGAAATCATGAACCTTTAATGGAAGGAACGATGCAAAGATGAGAACTTTTACACCGGTCCGTTCCAAGGTTGGGGGAAAGGGAATGCATGATAAAAAAATGACTCTTTAATGAAAAGATGACATTTTTAGGTTGCAAATGATGCTTTTTGATTTAAAGAAATGATCTTTATGCAAATGATGCATAAAGATTTGATTTTTATGCAAATGATGCATTGAAAAAGGGGTTTTGATGCAAAGGATGCGTTTTCATTGAAAAAGATTTGATCTTTATATGCAAATGATGCATAAAGATGACATTTTTATTGGAAAAATAGGGATTTTAGGTGCAAAGGATGCACCTTTATGAAAAAGACTACATTTTTATGACAAATGAGGTCTTAATGCATGCAAATGGGAAAGGGGTGATAAAGATATGATCTTTATGAATAAATGCCAAGTCCCAAGCAAGATATATGAATGCAATGAGCAAGTATATCAATTAAAATGCAAGGTTAGGGCGTGCGAGGTTACCAATCGTTTCCTTCGCTTCTTCGGACGGAGCTAGGAGGAGAGGTTCTTCTTGGGTCTTCAAGGAGGAGGGAGATGGCTTCTTGAGCTTCTTCTTCGCCTTCTTGAGCCTTCAAGGGTTTTTCTTCACGTCCGGACTGCTATGGAGTGTGTGATTGTTGGTGTTGTTGTTGTTGTTGTTTTTGAAATGGGTAGAGGAGGGCTCTATTTATAGGCGATCTGGATAAGGCTAATGAAGCCGTGCGGCTGCAGCTCTTTGCAAATGAGGCCGTGCGGGCTTATCCACAATGACTCGGCATTCTAGAACCATGCAAGGTGGCATCATTCTAGAAGCTTCCCTCCTAATTAAAAAACGTGTTTCTTAATTAGGAAGGATTCCCTTCAGCCTTTATTTAATTAAAAACAGTTCCGGAATGTTTCCGGAACGCTGGGAAGGTCTGGGGAATTACCGGAAAACTTACCGAAATTGCCGGGAAATTAACCTAAGGCATGAGCGATTTGGGTACTTACAGAAGCCCTCGGCAACGTCACTTGCAAGGCGAGTGGGGTTGTCGATAGAAAAGGATCCGATCTCGGCGAATGCCGAGACGGATTGGGTGACCAAGGTGGTCGAGTGGTCGAACCTTTTGGAAGGCTACCTACGTATCCCGGAGGAATCAAGCCAGGCCGTAGTTCGGAATTAGGATCCGCTGGGGGAGGAAGAAGAGAAACTGGTCTCTTGCTGGGGACATAGAAGAGAAAATGACCTAGGAGGTCAAGCAATTGATCCTACTGGGGACATGCTAGGAGTGACCCAGGTGGTCGAATATTTGAATTTCTATGAGGGGGCGCTTTATCACTGAGGAGTGACAAAGGAACAGGGTGACCAAAGTGGTCGAATGGCTGGACCTTTTATAAAAGGCTACCTACGTATCCCGGAGGAATCAAGCCTTGATCGTAGTTCAAGCATCACTAGATAGTTAGGAACGATGTCTAGGATCCTTGAGATTTTGACAATTCGGAGGCTGTCACCTGAGGAAGCTAGAGCTTACGGCACTATCTCTTTATGACGGAGATAGAGGTAACTTAAGTTGGGAAACTTGAGCGTACGTCACTATTCGCGGATAGAGGTATCACAAGTTGAAATGACTTGGGCATACGTCACTATTCGCGGATAGAGGTAGCACAAGTTGAAATGACTTGGGCATACGTCACTATTCGCGGATAGAGGTAGCACAAGTTGAAATGACTTGGGCATACGTCACTATTCGCGGATAGAGGTAGCACAAGTTGGAATGACTTGGGCATACGTCACTATTCACGGATAGAGGTAGCACAAGTTGGAATGACTTGGGCATACGTCACTATTCGCGGATAGAGGTAGCACAAGTTGGAATGACTTGGGCATACGTCACTATTCGCGGATAGAGGTAGCACAAGTTGAAATGACTTGGGCATACGTCACTATTCGCGGATAGAGGTAGCACAAGTTGGAATGACTTGGGCATACGTCACTATTCACGGATAGAGGTAGCACAAGTTGGAATGACTTGGGCATACGTCACTATTCGCGGATAGAGGTAGCACAATTTGAAATGACTTGGGCAGACGTCACTATTCGCGGATAGAGGTAGCACAAGTTTAGAGTTCTGACAATTCGGAGGTTGTCACCTAGTGTTATCCCGTTATAACGGAATTAACGGAGGCGACTGGGAATAAAGCTTGATTGCTTAAAGAGATAAGGGATATTTTCTGAAAAGATGTTATCTTGGTTAAAAGATAACGGAAATTGCATGCCCAAGTGGAAGGTCCAGGGGCAGGATTGTAATTTATGCTCAGAGCGAATGAAGCCGTACGGCTAGAAGCCTGTTTTTTCCAGATTATTTAAAATCAGGTTTTGAACGGGCATTGGGCACCATTGCCGCCCACTTCAGCCGAGAGAGAGAGAAGAGAGAGAGAATTTTCGAAATTCTTCAACCCCTTTTGCTTCCCTTTGATTTGAAATGGATCCGGAGGGCAATCCCATACCAAGGCAAGCGAGGAGAAACATCTCGGCGGCCGCGAGAAGGAGGAGGAAGGAGCTCGTGAGGACGGAGAGGAAGTATGACTTCCTTACGCCTCCATCGGAGCTTTATCCGGGGAGAAGGGAGCACAAATCAACGAACCCGCGATCAGTTGGGGTAAGCATTCTCATTTTGCTCAAATCCGATGATTTTGCTTGATTTTTGAATGATTTAGGGCTTGACCCGAATTATAGGATTTTGAATGATTTTTTTTTTTTTTGAATGATTTTGAGATGCATGAACAACCTATGAGGCTAAGAATATGCATGTGCAACTTGTTTGATGAAAATTATGAGAATGACTCACTTTTTTCTCGCAAAATGAA
The DNA here is from genome assembly GCA_022495995.1 of Adenophora triphylla var. japonica. Classification (NCBI taxonomy): domain Eukaryota; kingdom Viridiplantae; phylum Streptophyta; class Magnoliopsida; order Asterales; family Campanulaceae; genus Adenophora; species Adenophora triphylla. The sequence continues at coordinate 205,868 of JAFEMH010003697.1, forward strand.
GTAAGAATTTTTTTTCAAAATATGAGACGGAGTTCTTGCCTTGTGCTAGAACTAGGTCAAAATTCTGATTTTCAATGAGAAAACACGATTTTGGAAGATGAAAATGATTCATGCATGCCATTTTTTTTTTTTTTTGAAAAATAATGCTTATGTGCAAAAAATTGTGATTTTGTGCTTTAGGAAAGCAATGACGCGTTTCAAGTGATGAAAGACACGTTTTTGATGCAAAAGTCATGCTAGAAAAACTTTTATGAATGCTTTTCTTTTGAAAATATGTGCACTTTTGAATATATGCATGCTTTTTGAAATGATATGAAGGACTGACGCTTCTTTTGATGTGCTTGTCTACAGGAGAACAAGTCTAGAGGACCGTCGGAGATAGCGGTCAAGCTTTGGCAGAGGATGCCAGATTTTGAGAAGGATGGGGCAAATCCCAAGCAAAGTGAGGGCTACCGGCTTGGATGCATTTGTAGAGGCCATTGGTAGGGGTGTCCACATCACCTCTAAGAGCAAGGGCTTGGTCCAGCCCTATCTCGAGTTCCGTGGGACAGTACACATAGCTTTCACCTGAGCTGGGGAGAGCTGACAGTGACTCCTGCCGATTTCACCGCTATTACGGGCTTACAGTTCACCGGGAGGCCCGTGACTTGGAGGGACCATATTACTGCTGAGGAGTTTCAGGCTTTGGTCGGGTTTGAGCTGATTCCGAAGGGGCTGGGGATGGAGACACGGAATGTCGAGGTGGCCTGTACTAGCATGCAGAATTTTGCTGCTAATGATGTGACTGCCCAGCAGCTGGCTAGAGCATTCATATGGTTGATGCTATCAGTCACCATCTTTGCCAATTCTGGGACGATAGCTATGACTTGCCTCCTCGACTCTCTGGAGGATGTGGATGGGATAGGGACGGTCTCTTGGGGAGAGGCCGGATTGGCGGAGCTCTACTTCTCGTTGGACATGTACAGTCGGAACAAGGCTGCTTCGATGGACTGCTTCTCATTTGCCCTTGAGGTAGTCTCCTTTTTTTTCTTTTCTCTTTTCCTGTCTTGAGACTTTTATGAGAGAGAAAATGACCTTTTGATGTTTTGAACATGCAGGCCTGGTTTTGCGAGGTGATCGGGTTCTTCCCTTGGAACCAGCAGAGTGATGTCACCATCTTCCCTGCTATGGTTCGCTGGAGGGGAGATGCGAGAGATAAATTCACGGGGAAGACCCGGATTACCTTCGACTACAAAATGGTGAGGCCGGTCATCAATAGGGATGGGCACGACGGAGTGGACTTCTACCCCGGGGCGTGTATCCGGAGATCTTCTTTGGGAGATGCTATAGAGGTGACGAGGCAGAGGAGGTGGCTCACTGGGCCGACATGTGATGTCATCTATCCGGGGACCGCTTCTCGAGGCAGCATGGTCATGTTCCCCACTAGATGCCATTACTCCTTCGACCCTCCAAGACGGATGCCGCAGCCCGTGGATTGGCCGAGAGGATGAGATTGCCAGTACCGAGGCGTGGCTGCGGAGGAGTACTTCGACATGGACACCCCCTATGCCGTGTTTGTGGAGCACGCTGAGGACGCCACGAAGCTAGCGAAGCCGGCGGTCACTCGGGGATATGGGGAGGATAAGCCTACCGACCCGCCGATCCCTCCTGCACATTTGTCCTATGTGATCCATGGAGTGCCGAGGAGGATGAGGATACTGTCCCCTCGATGCTAGGGAGCCCCAAGACACCTTGCCGCCCGATAGCACCGTAAGTGTACTCTTAGGGTCTTATTCCCTTTTAGCTTTCGCATTTTCTCGCTTTTTGCTATTTTCCGAGATTTTCTGAGATTTTTCTCCCTTTTTTTTTTCTCGTGTTCCACTCTCGCACTTACGATAGGCCGGTCAGCGTATCATAGGGCCGGAAGGACATGTGCCGGTCTTCGAGGAAGCTGGCTCGCGCTTCAAGGCGGCAGCGGATGCACAGGAGCACAGGCGCAAGAGACGGCACGTCTGGGGCACAGCGTCTACCTCATCGGCCTCGGAGTACTCTTCCAGTGCTATGCCTCGGGGCGGGGACCCAACGCCGACATTCTGGAGCAGCTGGCCGAGTATGGGCACGATAATGTCCATCTATCCGATGTGAGCGACTGTGAGGACTCGATGAGGGAGGCTAGCATCTACGAGCCGAGCAAACGATGAAGATGAAGAAGAATCGGAGGCCTAGGAGGTCTCTAGAGTAGATTTGGAACAAAAACAAACAATTTACAATTTTTATGCACACTTTGTTTATTTTTTGCTTTATTTGGGCGCCGATGGGGCGAAAACATTGTATTTATGTTTTAATTGCTTTTCTAATTCATGCTTTTTCAATTTGCATATTATCTCGAGCCTTGGGCGACTTTTTTGCTTGGAATTGGGGTGAAAATGGGCCAAAATGATTTATAATGGTGTATAAATGCTTGAATGGCTTCTGGATATGTTTTTGTACAGGTTTTGGTTGAAAAAGTGGGGTGAAAACTCCCTTGGGCAGCAACTTTGGTTGCTGCAGAATTTTTTCTGCAGAGGGCTAATGTAGCCGTGCGGCATGGCCTTGAGGGCAAATGAAGCCGTGCGGCTTACAGTTCTGTCTGAACTGGTTATTTTCTGAATAAAAGCAAGGCTTGGCCATTTCATTTCATTTTCACTCTAGACTTGTCCCAATTGTTCCCAGAGCATATTTTGGACCTAAAAGCACCATCTTTGATCATTTTGCGATGGAGAATCCCGTTAGATTGCAAAGGGGGAGACGAGACCATTTTCTATCCGGTCTTCAATCTTGGGCGAGATATAACTTCCAAAATCACAAGGGGCTGCTTGATTCTTCCTTCAAGATCAAGTCTTTATGGCATTTGAGGGATCTCCCGCCCGATTGGGATCTGTTGAGAGCCGCAAAGAAAGTTCCTGGATGTCCGGAGACATGTTTACTGCTTGTCTCTTACAACGAAATCGTCCCAACGCACGAAGACTTCAGAGCCTTGATTGGGGGTCCCGAGATTGAGGCTATATCTATTCCGCTGATCGGAGACGTGCCGGTGACGGTAAAGCTTGCATCTTTTCTGCAGATTCCTTTGGGAGAGGCTGAGAGGATGATGGTAGCCCTGGATAGGATTGATCTTTCTGATATCCCGGGCAGGTTTGGGTCTCCAGATATGGCTGCGACCACAGTGGCTATGGATGCTTTCATTCTCTGCGTATTCTCTATTTTGTTCACTGCTGAGTCCGTGGGGATCTGTCATAGTTGTCTCTTGGACATGGTCAGCGACTGCAGGGCTGGGAAGGATATTGTCCCGCTGGTTTTGGGAGAGACATTTCATGGGATCGACAGGATGGCTCGGGAGACCGTTTCATGAGGTCCTGAGTCCGGCTATGTTGACTTTGTGGGCTGCAGGAGAGGCTCGGGGCTTTGCCTGGGGCTTTGCCGACTCAGTGCCCTTGGGTGATTTCTCGGAGAGGTGCACCTAGGCAACAGGACCAGAGTAGCTGGGAGATGATGATGGCTAGGCTATCCACTTCGGACATCCGTTGGTGGATACCTCATTGGAGGTTGCAGACCAGGAGGACATTTCAGGAGTCCTATGCTGTGAGGGTTCCAGGGTTCTGCTGGTCGTCTTTCTACATACCCTGCTTGGTATCCAGGCAGTTTGGGGCCTTACAGAGCCATTGAGTGATTGGGAGGACATCCGGACCATGGAGGTGGTGTCATTGGACATGAGAGATCCGAGCCCAGCTTCTCTTTCTTCTCGAGGGCTTGGACACATACCGCTTTCCCACCCAGGGGCTATCTTCAGGAGCAGGAAGAGCACCATCTTGACCACCGCCCACTTGGATGGCACGAGAGGGAGATGGGAGCGACTCAGGTTATCTTGGAGGATAGACGTCGAGCTTTATTGGGAGCTGACTGTGACTCGAGTAGGACTCTGAGGGAGACTGAGGCTAAGGCGAGTTGCCATAACCAATCAGGTGACTTGGTCAGGGATATGGAGGCTCGGTACAAGAGGCTGTCCGAAGTCGCTCCTTTGACTGAGGCTCAGAGGGAGGAGGTGCGGACTCGTGCTCGTATAGAGAGCGCTCATTGACACGGGGTTGGTAGAGGCTCCAGTGAGGATACCAGAGGTCGGGATGAGGGATACCGACATTATTGAGAAGAAAAGGAAGAAGACTCGATGGGGCCGAGGAAAGGGGAAGAAGACTGAAGAAGACTCAGCGAATGACGACTGACAAGTCTTTTCTCAAGATCCTCTTATTGCCATTTGCAAACACATTAGTTTATTTAGGCATTTTGTTGTATTTTAGATCTTTTTAGCAGGTTAGCAGAGTTAAGAGGTAGACCGTGCTTGAACTCATCAAGAAGTTTTTAACTTGTAATGAACAAGAAATATTATTTTAAAAATTAATCAAGACACATTTCATGGAAATTCAAATGCCTTTATTGATTGGGACCCGTTTTATGAAAACTGAAATACCCTTTACTATTTTTTAGGACGCACTTCATGGAAGCTTGATTGTCCTTTTTATTATTTAGGACACATTTCATGGAAACTTAATCGTCCTTTTTATTGTTTAGGACACATTTCATGGAAACTTAATCGTCCTTTTTATTGTTTAGACCGAACCATATATGGCTGCCTACGTTCCCCTTTTACAAGAAAGGCTAAGGGGCTCAGGTCTTCGTAGTTCATTCTGGTGAACTAAAAATTTTTTATGTGCAGCCCTGTCTTTTGCCTAGACCGCCCTTTTTGGGGTTTTCAGTCTAGCTGGGCATTACTCTTTTTGCACTAAGATTTCTTCTTTTTTTTTATATTTTTTTTCTCTTTTTTTTTTATGTATGTGCAACCCTGTCTTTTGCCTAGACCGCCCTTTTTGGGGTCTTCAGCCTAGCCGGGCATTACTCTTTTTGCACTTTTTTTTCTTCTTTTTTTTATTTTTCTTTTATTATTTTTTTTTATCAGACATAGTATCTTCGGAGTTTATCACCGTTGACCGGGTGGACAAAGGGATTGCCATCCAAGTCTGCAAGCTTCATTGCTCCTCCTGACAGTATTTTCTGCACCACATAAGGGCCGATCCAGACGGGTTCCCATTTTCCCAGGGGGTTGTCTCTGGTAGGGGGCTTTACTTTCAGCACCAAGTCGCCCTCTTTGATGTCTCTGGCCTTGACCTTTTTATCAAACGCTCTGGCCATTCGCCTCTGGTAGGCTCGGGTGTGTTCCATGGCTTTTAGCCTTCTCTCGTCAAGCAGGGCTAATTCATCATGCCGGCTGCCAACCATTCCACTTCATTGACACCGCTTTCCAGGAGGACCCTTAATGACGGGATTTCCAACTCCACTGGTAACACCGCTTCCATCCCGTAAGTTAGGGCAAAAGGAGTTTATCCTGTGGCTATTCTGACAGACGTTCTGTAGCCCCAGAGTGCTAGGTGTAGCTTTTCGGGCCAATCACGACCACGGGTGGCCATCTTCTGATGATCCGCTCGAGTGTCTTATTAGCAGCTTCCACGGCTCCATTGGTTTGAGGTCTGCACGGGACGACTTGTGGCGAGTAACTTTGAATTGAGGCTAGCCTATCGCAGTCCTTCGAAGTGTGACCCATTATCAGAAATGATCTCGTTGGGCACCCCAGACCGCACATTATGTTTTCTTTGATGAACTGGGCTACTTTTCTAGAAGTGAGGACCTTGTAGGACTTGGCCTCTACCCACTTGGTGAAGTAGTCAATGGCCACCAACACGAACTCGTGCCCATTGCTTCCTGCCGGGGATATTTTCCCTATCACGTCAATGCCCCAAGTTGCAAACGGCCAAGGAGTCGTCATGCAGTACAGGTCATGAGGTGGGAGATGGTTGAGGTTGGCAAACCGCGGCATTTGTCGCAGTTCGGACGTGCTGAACGGAGCCCGTTTCCATGGAGATCCAGTAGTAACCCATTCTGAGGATCACTTGCATCAGGGCTCTGGCATTCATGTGAGGACCGCAGGGACCATTGTGGATTTCGGTCATCAACTCTCTGGCTCTTTCTTGAGTGACACATAAGAGGAGTGGTCCTTGATACCGCTTCTTGTATAGGTTGCCTCCTAGAATGACGTACTGAGAAGCCAACCTTTTCAGGGCTTGCAAGCTTTTGGCTCTGACTCCTTCTTTTGGTCTACCTTCTTCGTCTCTGAAAGCCGACTCTCCGTCTTTGAGGAATTGGTAAATCTGATTGTACCAAGGTTCCTTTATAGGCTCGGGTCCCAGGTCCACTTCACAACAGAAAGCTTGGGGCTTCTCTTCTACCCACTCTGAAGGGCTTTATGGCTTTTCCCTCCTGGATCTCTACCAATGAGGCTAGAGTAGCTAGAGCATCCTTGAATCTGTTCTTTTCCCTCGGCAAGTAGTGGAAAGTTACTTCTCGGAACCTTCCCAGCCAACTCCTCCATACGGGCATGATACCGTTGCAGATTAGGGTCTACAGCCTTCCACTTGTTGGAGACTTGGTTGATGATCAGGTTGAGTCTCCGTAAACTTTGAGCTCCTTGACATTTCTTTCTAAGGCGGCCTCCAAACCAGCAATGCAGGCTTCATACTCGGCGGCATTGTTCGTGGCAGGAAAGTTCAACTTGAGGGCTACGGGGGTATGCTCATCTTTCGGATCGACCAATAGCATTCCTACACCATTTCCTCTTTTGTTAGCGGCTCCGTCAAAGAACAATTGCCATCTATTTTCAGGCTCAACTGCAAAGATCCCTTCATCTGGAAATTGGGGTTCAGGCCCTCTGCCCTTCATTATGGGGAAATTCGCTAGGTGATCTGACAATGCTTGACCCTTGATGGCCTTTCTGGTCACATAGTTGATGTCGTATTCTGCCAAGAAGAAGGACCACTTCGCTAGACGCATCGAGAGGGAAGGCTTGTCAAAGATGTACTTGATGGGGTCCATTTTCGAGACCAAGTTCACAGGGTGGGCTTGCATATAATGCTTCAACTTGCCGACTACCCAGACCAGTCCTGCACAGGTCTTTTCACATGCTGAGTAATTGAGCTCACTCCCTTGTAGCTTCCGGCTGACAAAGTAAATGGCATTTTCTACCCGAGAGTCTTTCTTCTCTTGAGCAAGCATAGCCCCAACTGCCGTGTCTGTGACAGTTAGATAGAGCAGAAGAGGCTTCTGTCTATGTGGGGGGCATAGTACCGGGGGATGTACTAAGTATGCCTTGATCTGGTCAAAGGCGTCCTGGCATTCTTCGGTCCATTCTGTGTCCACATTCTTCTTCATGAGCTTGAAGATGGGCTCGCACATAGTGGTCAACTGATTGACAAAACGGCCATGTACCTGCAATTTTCCCATGAAGCTTTTGACTTCTGCCTGGGTTTGAGGTGGCCTCATATCCATGATAGCTTTGATCTTTCTGGTCAACTTCTATACCTCGCTCCGTGACCATGTACCCGAGCACTTTTCCCCTTGTCACTCCGAAGGTGCATTTGGCAGGGTTTAGTCTCATGGAATGCTGTCTCAGCCTCTCAAAGAATTTTCGTAGGTCAACAAAGTGCTGCCCACCTTCTCCTTTGGAGTGGATTATCATGTCGTCTACGCAGACCTCAATCTCCTTGTGGATCATGTCATGAAAAGTGCGGTCGCTGCCCTTTGGTAAGTAGCCCGCATTCTTGAGCCCGAATGGCATTACTGTATAACAGCAGGTTCCCCACGGTGTGGTGAAGGCCGTCTTTTCTTGGTCTTCCTCGGCCATCTTGATCCGGTTGTAGCCTTGCAAAACCATCAACGAAGGATTTGACTTCGGAGTTGGCATTGGAGTCCACCAGGATGTCTATGTTTGGAGAGGGTAGTCGTCTTTGGGGCTGGCCTTGTTCAGATCTTTGGAAATCCACACAGCAGTTGCACCTTCCCATTGGCCTTGGTTACGGTCACCATGTTGGACAACCATGTCGGCTATTCAATGACCCTGATGAATCTTACCCGTAGTAGCTTCTCAATTTCTTCTTTGACCTGTAGAGACCATTCTGGCTTGATCTTTCTCAGTTTCTGCTTTACTGGCTTGGCATCTGGTGCTAGAGGGATTCTGTGTTCTACTATCGAACCTGCCCAGCCCCGCATATCTTTGTATGACCATGCAAACACGTCGACGTATTCTCTGAGCAGCTCTAATCAATCTGTCCCGTTCAACCCCCTGGAAGAAGTTCCCAATCTGTGTCTCTTTAGGTTCCTCGACAGTACCCAAGTTAACACTTGTCAAACCTCCTCGGCAGCTTAGGCCAGGTTTTCCTCTTTGTTTCTAACCTGCTTAAAGATTTCTTGAATGTATTGTTCGGAAGTGTGTTTGCATCTTGTTCAAATGATTCATTATTAACCGTTATTAAGTTTTGAGTTAATTTATCATTTGTTAAGTTGGCAATAAGAGGATAATCAGAAAGATTTGTCATTTCATTCAAGATAAGGGGAAAGATGACATCGATTACATTTTCATAATCCTCAGGCGTGAGGCCTTCTGATGACTCTGAGGACTGGAATTCGAAGATTCCTGACTCGACTGAATAGACAACATTGACTCTGGACCCTACACTACTTATTGACTCGAGGGGGACTTGACAAGGGTTGGACCGGGATCTCACTCCTTCTTGCCGTTGCCCCTGGGAGTAGCAGTCTCGGCGTTGTCATTTGATTGTGCACTCCGGATCATTATTGCCTTTGTCGATGCCAATTCCATAGGAAGTACTCCTTATTTGACAGAATCTCCTTTCTGAACTTAACTTCATCCATTTGTACCTCCTGGCAGCAGGACCGGTTGTGCTTTCGGCATCTGAGATACATTTCTTCATCCCAAAAGTCTTCTGGCTTGTTCACTCTTCTCTCTACCTTTTCCCAAACAGGGGGTTGGGAATGATCCTCTGGAGTAGTAAGAGCCATTACAAACACATTATGCTCGTCATGGGTAATGAAGGGTTCTGGAGAGACTTTCATTAACATGGCTTGTTTTACTTCAAACTCGCAGTCTTCATAAGTGAGCCTTTCTTCTGTAATCTTGACCATGGTTACTGGTTCGATGTCGTAGAAAAGAGGCCGAGCTCTGACAACATTAACGAAATCAGTTCCGACTATGGGTCCAAACTGTCCCTCCATGGCAGCGGCATTAATCAGATCTTTCCATTTCCCTTGTAATTCAGCATAAGGAACATTGAATTTCAGGATATCTATGACCGCTGGATTTCCAAAACCATTTCCATTTGTTCCTTCGAACTCGATCATGTTGACTCGGTTGTTGGCAGGAAGAGGATTCTTGACCACATTGGGACCCCGAGGTGGTTCTAACTTGCCTTCTTCAACTAGGCGAGAGATCAGGAGCTTCAGGTAGGTGCAATCATTAGTGTTATGGCCATGATAATTGTGAAAGCGACAGTGTTTGGTCTCGTCCATTCTGATACTGGGGTTTCTGGGTTTCCAGTTTTCCAAAGGTCTGATGAGTCCTTGGGCTACCAAACCGTCGAAGACCTTTCTAGTGGCATTCCGAAATCTTCAGCGGATAGAAAGGGAGCTTTGGCTTTGCAGCAGCCTTGGCTGCATTCCGTCCCGCTTTCTCATTCTGAATGTAATTAACAGCCAATCACTTCTTTTCCTTTTACGGTGACAGCTGGGCATTTGACACCGGTGCTTTGGAGCGATAAGAACCTGCTGTTCCCGTGGCCGGGGCCATATTGAAGGCATTCTCAAACTTGGTGCCGGCATTTACCATTGCCCGAAGGTCAGGATAGTAGTAATTGCCAATTTGGACTCTTAGTTGAGGTTTCAGGCAAGATTGGAAGATCTCCATCTGTTCCTCTTCATTGAGCGGGGTCATCATTTCACTGAGCTTCCAATTCCATCTCTTGTAGAATTCACTTACTGGCTCATCTGAACGTTGTAGGGTACCCTGTAGGTCATTCCGCTGTTTCCCAATTCAAATTGGCTTTATACTTTTCTAGGAACGCTTCTTTGATCTGGTCCCAAGTAGCTCGGGCCTGGTTTCACATGCAGGAACCACCTAAGAGCTGAACCTTTTAATGATAGCTGAAAATGATCGGCCATTTGTTGCTGTGTACAATCTTTGGCTCTCATGGCAAGAATGTAGCTTTCAATGTGAGTCCGGGGACAATCAGTGCCGTTGAACTTTTCAATTTCTGGCATTCGGAATTTTGGAGGGAGAGGGACAACTTTGTTGGGATCAGTGATCTGGTATGCTGTCCTCTTGGTGTCTATTTCCCCAAACTTCTCTTGCATGGACCTAACTTGTTCCCTTAGCCAAGCCATGTCAGAGTCGGGGGATGGTTTAGGATTGCTCGATTCCGGAGAAGGCTTATCTGACTTGGGTGGAAGGACAGTGGGTGGCACAGTGGTAGCTGGTACCAAGGCTTGGGGATCTTTGGAGGGGAAGTAAGTGTAAACTTGACCAGGTCCCGTGTTCCCGTGAGACTGGCCAGAGGCATAGGAATTAGGCTCATAATTTCCGAAGTAGGAAAAAGGATACGGAACCTCCTGGGGTCCTGTGGGCAAAGTTGGAGGCGGAAGATCTGCTGTGGCAGGACATGAATTGAGAGGGTCATTGAGCTGATTTTGAGGCCTAGGAAATGCCTGGGATGGCCCATACTGAGGAGAGGGAGTGAATCCCATGGGGTAATGCAGAGGCTGCGTAACCGGGATAGCTGAGGCGTTTGCTTTCTGTTGGTAGGGGACAAAGCTAGGTCTCACTTGAGGAGGTGAGGGTATTGGGATCCTGATGGCTTGAGATGTTGGAAAGGACTGAAGAGGGGTAATCCTGGATAAGGGATCGTATGAGGATGGAGGAGGGCATTGGTTATAGGTGGATGGAGCTGAGATGGCTGCTTCTGGAGGCTCATCTTCTATCATCACCAAGGAACCGTTGGGCTCGACCACTATTTGAACTCCATGACGACGAAGCGCTTCGATGAGCGTGGCTTGCTGTTCCTCATGGGCCTTACGACTGTTTTCCAGGGCTAAGGTTAGCTCTTCTTCCCTAGTCATCTGGTTACCCAAACCAGCACTGTTTTCTGTCAAATCGGTCATTCTGACTCTCTGAACTGATGAAACTGAGGATTCTGGCGAACTGTCTGAGGATTCTGCGCTAACAAGTCGCTGACCCGGTGTTCTCACCCACTTCTTTCTCGCTGCGGGAAAGGGATAGGAAAGGTTTAGACTCGGGGTAGGTGTTTAGGCTGAAGGCTCAGGCAATATGCAAATTAGAATCTTCAAGTTTACTTAAAACAGTGTCTTTTATTAATATCTATTTGGTTGGAAAAGGGGTTCTGCCCTTCTTTTTTCACAACTACTCTAGATCCTGGATCAGTGGGTTCCGTCACTACGTCTATAAGCCCCTCGTATTCCACCTGTATTTCGACCTCCCAGGGTGGACAGCCCCGGGCGAGGGTCCTATAGGGCACGCGGATCCCACCGACCGAGAGTAAAGAACGCTCCTATCGGGTCTAGCGGGTCATAGGACCTTTCAACGCACGAGCGATGCGGATTATAGTCAAGGCAATACCGTGAAAGTCTCGTCTCTCTGCCTCGACGGATCTTTGACAGAGTTTCGCTTGAGCGAATGACGGTTTTTGACTTTCGGTAATGTCCGAGAATATAATAGGCATGGGTCGGGCGGCAAAAGCCGGATGACACAGTGTCACATTGAACTTCGTTGCATACGCAGTGCGCGAGTCGGAATCGAAGTCAATGCTGGTCAAGATCTTGCCAATTTTTCCTTGTCGGAATTTTGGCAGAGCTTCGCTTGAGCGAAAGATCTTTTATTTTGGCAAAGACTTGGTCTTGACTTTTACGCATTCCGTGCGGGTCAAGGTCAATAGTCAATGTCGGAGTCAAGATCCCACCGATTTTTCCTTGTCGGAATTTTGGCAGAATTTCGCTTGAGCGAAAATCTTGGCTTCCGTTATGAGCTAAGGCTTGACCTTTACGTGGGTATGCAACTGGGCTATATGACACGGACTAGACCAAAAACCAACCAAAAGTCACGGTTTTTTGAAACGTGTGACACGGACTGTGCATTGGTCGACACTGGCTGCCATGGGGAGGTTGGGATGATTCCGTGCGCGCCCGGAGCATCGTAAGGCTGCCCGTCCGTGACTGCAGCTGGAACCACCCTCGGGTTTGAGGGACGTGCGTGCAAAAGTGTACAGGATATATCAGGTGCGCGTAGTGTGCGGTCTCCTAAAATTGTTCCTTTTTGAGTTAAAACAGAGATTTTCATAAATGTGTTTTAAAGGAATGATTTTCGGGACGGGGGAAAATGCAACACATAAGCACGTAAATTTTCTGGGAGCCCCAGTCAGTCATGGAGCTGAATAGCCCCAAGCTGCTAGGACTGCCAGATTAACCATGATTTTTCCTGGTGGAATTGCCACTGAGGTCGTATGGTCAGAATCCTATGAGGATTAGCCGTACGACTGCATGGATCAATTTTCCAGGTTCCACTCCTTTTGCTATTTTTCGGGTTGTTTCCCGTTTCAAAGTATGCACAGATTCCAAGATGCAAATGATGCAATGCATGGTAAAAGAAAGCAAGCACGATTAATGAAATCGGCGATGGGAGTCTAACCCGCTCAAAGGGAAAAGCTTTTTGTATTTTTTTCAAAATTTTTTTTTTCAAAAAGGGATACTGGTACGTGGGATTGTTAAACCACCTTGTTATCCCAAGCCCCGGGTTAGGGAGCGATACAGGAAGGGTAAGTGGGGTCCACCTATATACCAAGTATCGACTTTTGTTTTGAAAATAAAGCTTTTCTCCTTTGGGATGATCCCCAGCGGAGTCGCCAAACTGTGAATGTGTGCCCAAAATTTTTGTTTATTGGAATTCACGCGAGTTTGAAGACATCCGAGTTATTTGAAAAACGGAGTCGCCACGCCATTTTGATTACCTCAAAACTTTGAAAAAAAGGTTTTATGGGTTCGGAGGTTAAGTTACCCCTTGGGAAGAACGTTTGGCGTTCACCCAAAGTGCCTTGCCGGAGCAAGTCTCCCTAGATTTCATTAATCGTGTTTGCTTGCGTGCTTTCTTTGTGTGCATGTGTTTGAAAATAAGGGGGGGGAATGTCCCAAGTTATCTTCCGGACGTACAAACCATTTGTTGGTTGTCGCTCGGGATTCCTTGGAATTTATGTATTTGGGATTATGATCCCGTCCTCATCTTATGACTTATGATCATCGCATTTTTAAGCCTCGGGACCCTCGGGACTTGCGTGATCGAGAGAATGACTCTCTTTTGGGTCAAAGATGAGGTTCTTTAGGAAGGAATGTCCTTAGCCCATCAATCCTACGCTTTAAGACGCCGAGCTCGTATAAAGGCTTCATACTCATTCTTAAGCGATAATCGGAGATATAGGGTTCAAGGTTATCCTTTTCCTAAAGAAATCATGAACCTTTAATGGAAGGAACGATGCAAAGATGAGAACTTTTACACCGGTCCGTTCCAAGGTTGGGGGAAAGGGGAAATGCATGATAAAAAAATGACTCTTTAATGAAAAGATGACATTTTTAGGTTGCAAATGATGCTTTTTGATTTAAAGAAATGATCTTTATGCAAATGATGCATAAAGATTTGATTTTTATGCAAATGATGCATTGAAAAAGGGGTTTTGATGCAAAGGATGCGTTTTCATTGAAAAAGATTTGATCTTTATATGCAAATGATGCATAAAGATGACATTTTTATTGGAAAAATAGGGATTTTAGGTGCAAAGGATGCACCTTTATGAAAAAGACTACATTTTTATGACAAATGAGGTCTTAATGCATGCAAAGGGGAAAGGGGGTGATAAAGATATGATCTTTATGAATAAATGCCAAGTCCCAAGCAAGATATATGAATGCAATGAGCAAGTATATCAATTAAAATGCAAGGTTAGGGCGTGCGAGGTTACCAATCGTTTCCTTCGCTTCTTCGGACGGAGCTAGGAGGAGAGGTTCTTCTTGGGTCTTCAAGGAGGAGGGAGATGGCTTCTTGAGCTTCTTCTTCGCCTTCTTGAGCCTTCAAGGGTTTTTCTTCACGTCTGGACTGCTATGGAGTGTGTGATTGTTGGTGTTGTTGTTGTTGTTGTTTTTGAAATGGGTAGAGGAGGGCTCTATTTATAGGCAGTCTGGATAAGGCTAATGAAGCCGTGCGGCTGCAGGCTCTTTGCAAATGAGGCCGTGCGGGCTTATCCACAATGACTCAGCATTCTAGAACCATGCAAGGTGGCATCATTCTAGAAGCTTCCCTCCTAATTAAAAAAACGTGTTTCTTAATTAGGAAGGATTCCCTTCAGCCTTTATTTAATTAAAAACAGTTCCGGAATGTTTCCGGAACGCTGGGAAGGTCTGGGGAATTACCGGAAAACTTACCGAAATTGCCGGGAAATTTAACCGGAAGGCATGAGCCAGATTTGGGTACTTACAATGCCACATGGCGAAATCTCGAAGAATAATGCAGGTCTTTATACTCCGTTACCGGTGCCTACAGCTCCGTGGGAGAATGTTAGTTTGGATTTTGTATTGGGCCTTCCAAGAACACAGAGACAGAAGGACTCCATAATGGTGGTTGTTGATTGTTTCTCCAAGATGGCACATTTTGTACCTTGTAGCAAGACCTTTGATGCGACTCAAGTAGCACAATTGTACTTTCGGGAGATTGTAAAACTTCATGGCATTCCAAAGTCATTCACTTCTGATCGGGATGGGAAGTTTGTTAGTCATTTTTGGCGCACGTTGTGGCGGAAGTTAGGCTCTAGGCTCCAGTTCAATAGCTCATATCATCCACAAACAGATGGACATACTGAAATTATGAATCGGAGTTCGGGGAATCTGTTACGCAGCTTTGTTAGTGATAGTCCGCGACAATGGGATTTGATGTTAGCACATGCAGAGTTCGCGTACAACCAATCACATAATCGGTTTACAGGAAAGAGTCCTTTCCACGTGGTTTATGGGCGCACCCGATTAGTCCTTTAGACTTGGTCCCATTGCCTATCTCCGGGCATTTCAGTTCTGATGCAGAAGAACAGGTCAAGCATACTAGAGAGCTCCATAAATAGGTGCGTCAGCGTATAATCAAGCAGAAAGCCAAGTACAAGCAACGGGTTGACAAGCATCGCAAAAGAGTTGTTTTTCAAGAAGGTGATTGTTTTCCGGCCGGCTGTTTTGGCAAGTTGCAACCGCGCGCGGATGGGCCTTTTAGGGTTCTCGAACGGATTAATGATAATGCGTACAAGATTGAGCTACCGAGTGACTATGGTGTCTCTGCTACTTTCAATGTTGCTGATTTATCCCCGTACCATGGTGACAGTGATGATGATGCAGACTTGAGGTTGAGTCTTTCTCAAGGAGGGGAGGATGATGCAGTATTGGGTGTTAGAACTCTGTTACATGTAACAGAGTTATGCAAATTGCTTATTAGTCTTTTTTTATTTTTTCTTTATTTATTTCTTTGCTTCAGTTTTTAGCGTTTAGTTTTAGAAGTCAGTTTTTAACTGTTAGGATTTTCATGTTTTCCTAGAGTAATATAAGTAGTGGAAAGGTGATGGTAGGAGACAGATTTTTACTTGAAATGAAATTTGTATCTTTCAAAAACACTTATGTTTTCTGAATTTTATCTTTGAACAAATTTTTTTAGTTCGGTCATTTTCTCACATGTGATTTGGCATCAACCGAGGAGGGAGTATTTTGTTTCAATGTAGCAGGCAATATACATAATTTCTCCTTAATTCATGGCTTCTCCAATTTTATACACATTGACATTATTCTTGTTCCTTTTAGTTTTTACAAAGAAGTTACATTTTTGGAAACACTACTAAAGGACAATATATGCTTTTGAAGCCCAATTCAGGCCCAATCTAATATACAATACAGGTTCCAAATAACTGTCTCTTAGCCTGATATAAAAAGAGGCTGAGATTAATTCTTGGCAAGTTGATCCAACGGCTCAAATCCGTCCTCCCTCCTTAAAATCGTCCGTAACTTCCCCTGCTCATATCTCAATTTTTTTCAACGCAGAAAGAAAGAAAATCAACCGGTTCTCTCTTGCTCTCTCTCTCTCTCTCTCTCTCTCTCTCTCTCTCAATTCCAATCGGTGCAAACAGTTTCTCCATGAGGTTAGATTTCTAGGTGGGTATGTGAGAGTTGAATTTCAATTGATTTGTGGTGGTGCGCATTCGAAGCAGTGGAAGGGGATAGGGGGAGCGATGCCAGTGACGGGAAGCATGGTGGTTTTGGAAAAAATGGATTTTGAAATGCAGATTTGGGTGTGTGTGTGTGTGTGAAAATATGGGGTTTGCTTGAAGGCTTCGGTTTCAGAAAACTCATGAATGAAGAAGAAGCCACACGCTTGACACCGGCCGTCGTTAATGTTTGGCAACGTAAGATCGGGTGCCCCTCCACCAGAAACTTCACTTGCCGCCTCACTTCTTTCGAGGTATATTCTACAGTATTTCGCTAAATACAGTAATCACTATCTGTTAATCGAGATTTTTTGTACAATTTCTATTATTTTGCAGTCTGGGTTAAATTATTGTTTCGTTTTTACAGATAATCTGCATTATTTATGTGGCTGTGGTTATTGATTTACATTTTGATTTACATATTGTTTAATTTCAAAGTTGGATTGTGTTTTTGATGCACATAGCAGACTAACTGGGTGTCGTTTCTGTTGGAATATAAATTGCACAACAAGCAGATTAAGCAAATAATCACATAGGGGCAATCATGCATTTGACAGTTTAATTGTAGCGATTGCAGTGAATCAACACATAGTAACGCAAGCATCTAAAATCAATCTTTTCAAAGTAAGAAATCAGAGAGATTTAGAAAAACTTATCGGGTAGATCGAGTCGCCTTAGGAAGACTGTCCTTAGAGAAAATATTGCCCCCAATTGGTGCAATTCAGGTACAGGCAAATTCCTCCGAGGATAAAACGATCTCGGATTACATACCAAGAAAACTTTGCATACAGGTATGTAACCACCGGCGGTCCTATCTCAGTCGCCTTGAATCTCACGAACGAATCTCTATGAACGGGGAGTAATCAAACAATGAATTAAAAGCAAAAGAGTTATTTTCTCTTTTATAATTCATGCCCAAAAACGGCTGGAGGAAGTGATGTTTATATATGTAGTAATTAGGTTTTAACGTCATATTAATATAACCTAAAAACCTTCAGCAATTCGGCCCAGGAAACGCAAGCCCAATACGTGCGCGGCCGCCCACAAGTCTTGCGCGACCGCGCAGGACAACAGGCAATTCACGTCGAAGTTCTGGACACCTGCGCGGCCGCCCTCGTCCACCTGCGCGGCCGCCCTCGAGCACAGAACATCCGAAGTGGTTTTTCCCCTTAGCCAAAAATCAGTTCAAGCCCCAATGACGCTCCAAGGTCATAGGCTATGAACTTCATACCACATATATCAAAAATCCAACAATTCCCCACAAGTTCATAGAAATATGACGTGTACAGATTTTCCATTGTAATGCTTTCAGTAGTGGTACCTTCCGGCTTGAACCACTACCTATGTTATCCAACGCAAACCTCCACAGGACCAGATGAACGGGTGTCTTGAATCTGATGCCTTTGGATGTAGAGGCCTTTGCTGGTAACAAACACGACAAAAGCTATGATAGGCCCTCTAACGAACACTTGACGCTTATAAGCCATACGTCCCGATCCTCTATCATGAGTGCTTTCAAGGAATAACCCAAATTCCTCTAGTTGCGGCCAACAACAACACCCACTTAGCTGGGCATCTCAAAAGATGTACTGCTAACATCTTGTCTAAAAGACTTTGATCCCATTCAAAGTTTCAAACTTTTGCTTTATTTGCAGTAATGAGCACCATCCAGATTATTCAGGGGATAGACTCAGACATGTAACATGTCAATCTATTTAAAGTGCTCCGATTCACCCCACAACTTGTTATTACCACATTGAATCTTCTTTGTGGGATCTCCACTCAGATAGATTGGGTTGCTACTGCGTATGAATCGCCGGGTTCAGACCCATCCCCAATCTAGATATTATAAACAAGAACTAATTCAAGTTCTTTAGTTTTATAAGGTTAGTTGTGTTATCCTTGGTACCATCATAACTAACAACTATCACCTACAATCCCTTATAGATTTCAATCTAACTTGGATGTGTCAAGTAATTTCTTATTATTCATACACTTATAATTTTGACAATTTTGTCAAAACTATTTAAAAGTAGATTTAGTTGATCATGGCTAAATACAGACTTTAAGTCAATTAGACCATTCAACTATATCCTACTAGCAAGTACTAATAATAAGAAGATCAACTCAATGAAACGAGTTTCATTCCAATAGATTTGTTCAATATATCTTCACACGACGGGCTCATCGCTCAAGATAACTAGAAGCAAATATATTCATTAATGATCATTACAACCATTAACCAATTTAGCTTATATTGAGATTAATCAATATATAGCACAAGGAAAAATGATTTCCTTCAAGTATTTTGAAATACTTAAACAAGAGCTCCACCAAGAACTCTACTTGGTCGATTAATGTATCTTTATAATTTAATACAATAAGAGACGCTTCTCTAAAACAATTAAATCTCCAAGATACATCAAATCCCAAGATATCTGAGAATATCATCATTTAGATAAATCACATTCTAATAGAAAGTTAATTAAGAAACATATAACCTTTTAACGATTCTAATTTTCTCAATAATAATATGTAATTATCTTGTGAAAATTTACCACTTCAAATGATCAGTTTGAAGCCAAGAATCTCATTAATGGTTCTCATCCTTAATTCCAAACTTACTACTCAAGAATGACGGATAAACATTAACTTATCTCAATTAATTTTCAACCAAATGAATGCAAACAAGTTTACGCCATAGACAATACACTTATCAATATTATTTTGCAATAGACCAAGTTCACCAAAATTCATACATACAAAGCTAACAAGGAAATATTTCATGAGAATTATTTCACCACATGTAAAAAGGTTTAACAAGACAGCAAATTACAACATGCCACATATTAATTACAAAATTCATTGACTTTGATTGATCCGTATAAAATTATTTATTCTCTATATATAATAGAAGAAAAATAACATCCATTAGATGGATTTTCAAAACATATACTCAGTCAAATATTTTACACAAGAAAATTGCAATTAATAGTGACTCAAGAAAGTAGACGTTATCTATTTCTTATATTTGCTAGTACCCTTTCACAACCAACTAATCTTAAACATTGTCATGGTTAAAAATCTTAACTAGATATAAACCTTCTCATTTAATCCATTCGTAGGTAATTAGAAGTGAGTCAACTAATTTGCATTTGCTCATATAGAGACCATACAAATTATCTTACTCTCGAAGCATCCTTAAATTTCAAACATGCACTTGATAGTCATTAAAAGCAATTTTTTAATTACTTTTCACTATCCTTAGCAATTTTAAATTTAATACTTCTTCTAAATTCATCTAACTTGCAAAGTTAGAACTTCATGGATTTACCCCTTCATTTGACATCTTTGCATGATAACATAAAGATCAAATGTAAGAGTGAGACCGGTATCAACTCTAATTATATGAGAGAAACATCTTCTTAGAACATAGCATAGGAGAAAATTCACATGTTAGCCAATATACCAAGGATTTTAGAATTAAAATCTTTCAAGTACATTGCTATCACCCATCCTAAAAGGTTTTACTAATAGTAGTATTTCTCACAATTTTAGCTTTTATCTTTTTATGTGAAATACGTACTCGCGAGAAGTACCCCCACATTGCAAAAGATAGTCAAGCTAAAACATCATCTTTTCAAAGTTTGAGTTACTACCACTCAAATACTTAAGATATATCCTTTCCGGAATAAGGCAAGCCAAATTCAAAGATTCTCTTAAATTATTACTTTGGTAATTTCAAATTTTAAAGACAAACTACTACTGTAACCCTTTAAGTAGCAATTTTCTCATGCACCATCTCATAATAATTTTGAGTAATTGGAAAAGTCTTACTATGAACTGATTCAAAGGCTTATGAACAGATTCACATCAAAGTTAGACTTACATCCGCTTCATGAGATTATAACCAATATAAGTTTCTTATTAGTTTTAACTGAGCTTTGTAACAAAACTTTATTTAGCACTTTAATTTACAATTAAATAGCTATAGAGAGGTCTAAGCTTGCAACCAATAAAGTGACAACATATTTTACATGTCAAGAATCGTACTATTAATAGTCACACAAATTAGCTAACAATGAACAAGGTGATTCAATTTCATAAGAGAACACGTTCTCTTAACTAAGTTACAATTCACATATTCATAGAAATTTGAGACTTTCAATTAATAGCATCATACACCAATTTAAATTACTTATCCGTGATGGAAACATAATTTAAATCATATAAGGATCATAACCCAATTTAAATTAACTAAACATGATGAGACACAATTTAAATTATCTAGGTCATTATAACCAAATTTAAATTAATCATTCATGATAGATACATAATTTAAATCTTCATGGTTAACCTGCCGTTCACAAACGATTTAGTTATCAAATCGAGATAATTAAACTTTATTCTCAGATAAATATCACATTCAACTACTAAGTTAATCACAGGTATCAGACAAGTACCGCAAGACAGCAAAATACAACTTCACAAGAAAAGCAACATTTGTTTTTCTTTACCTAACCACTCAAAATATTCTACAATTGAATATGAGTCATTTCAGAGATTTTATGACACTTAGAAATATAGTGATGCACTTACTACATTACACGAATGAGCACTAAAAACATTTTTAGATTCACACATTCGTTTATGAGTCCTGCAACAACACTTGATATTTCTCATTGTCATTAATCTTCAATTTCAAGTTGTAAATATATGAAAGTGTTTGACTTCAAGTGCACTCTTACTCATATATTTACTAACTACTTAAGCGACTCATAAATAATTATAAACTTTGAGACTAGTAAAGTAAACTACAGTTTTTCCGTTCCGTCTCATGTATTTTACTTTGTCACTTTACTTATCAAGATAGTTAACATTAGGTTGAATAAAGGTTTTCAGACAATTTTTCAATTGTCACCAAGTTGGTCATACGCAAGAAAAGCTACAAGAATATTATTGTACAACTCTAATTATCAATACTACAAAGGTGTCATACACTGAATATTCCAATTTAATGGAATAATTTCAAACAATATGACTGTACCGAATTTTCCCCAAAATTTCTCTTGAAGTATTTATTAGAGTACAACAATAATGATCAAGACTTCTCTCATCCGCTTATTCAGTTATTGATTTTCTCAAGTAAATGAAATCATAACACGAAATTAGATAAATGGTACTTTTCATAATAACATCGTTAATATAGTACTAATTTTCTAACTCATCAATTAGTGCGATTAAATAATACTTTCCAAAAGATTTGGATGTATCCGAAATCTCATTCAACAAGGTTGAAACCAACGATTTTTCCGAACATTCAAATAACTTTTAGATCAATCAACAAATATACAAATGGTAGTAGATTAGTTTTATGCTCATGATCTAAATAACTCAAAACTTGATCTCAATCAGCATGATGATCCATGAGATATTTTGTTCATATACAAAAATTAGTAGGATTCAGTTTTCATGAACCTTTACAACTAATTTTTACTACAACAGCACAAAATTAACAATCTAGAGCACCAATTATAATATTTTCTTTGATTAGCCCAATTATTTACTTGCGCTAATTTTCACCGTTTCATATTACCTAGAATCATCAATTACAAGCATAAGAGATTTGACCACATATAATAATCATTACAATTTAACATATTCTTCAACTATATTAAATTTCTTGCACAAAGAATTAATCTTTCAAGTTCAATGATTATACGGACAAATCTGGATCATATCGAATCAACTACAATCAACAAATAACATGATTAATATTTTCTCTTAGACTGTTGGAATATAAATTGCACAACAAGCAGATTAAGCAAATAATCACATAGGGGCAATCATGCATTTGACAGTTTAATTGTAGCGATTGCAGTGAATCAACACATAGTAACGCAAGCATCTAAAATCAATCTTTTCAAAGTAAGAAATCAGAGAGATTTAGAAAAACTTATTGGGTAGATCGAGTCGCCTTAGGAAGACTGTCCTAAGAGAAAATATTGCCCCCAATTGGTGCAACTCAGGTACAGGCAAATTCCTCCGAGGATAAAACGATCTCGGATTACATACCAAGAAAACTTTGCACACAGGTATGTAACCACCGGCGGTCCTATCTCAGTCGCCTTGAATCTCACGAACGAATCTCTATGAACGGGGAGTAATCAAACAATGAATTAAAAGAAAAAGAGTTGTTTTCTCTTTAATAATTCATGCCCAAAAACGGCTGGAGGAAGTGATGTTTATATATGTAGTAATTAGGTTTTAACGTCATATTAATATAACCTAAAAACCTTCAGCAATTCGGCCCAGGAAACGCAAGCCCAATACGTGCGCGGCCGCCCACAAGTCTTGCGCGACCACGCAGGACAACAGGCAATTCACGTCGAAGTTCTGGACACCTGCGCGGCCGCCCTCGTCCACCTGCGCGGCCGCCCTCGAGCACAGAACATCCGAAGTGGTTTTTCCCCTTAGCCAAAAATCAGTTCAAGCCCCAATGACGCTCCAAGGTCATAGGCTATGAACT
This sequence comes from Adenophora triphylla var. japonica, assembly GCA_022495995.1. Taxonomy (NCBI): domain Eukaryota; kingdom Viridiplantae; phylum Streptophyta; class Magnoliopsida; order Asterales; family Campanulaceae; genus Adenophora; species Adenophora triphylla. The sequence goes on from JAFEMH010003697.1 coordinate 228,599, forward strand.
TCATACCACATATATCAAAAATCCAACAATCTTCAATCTCACAGATCCCTATCGTTTGATAATCATAAAAGGGTTGAAGCTAAAGATTCCGATTTGTCTCCAACTTCTCTCCCCCTTTACATTTTCGAATTTTTGGGCACAATTTTAATAGGGTTTGGGTAAATGAAGATGGGTATGGAGAAGCCATGCTTAGTATTGTGTGGTGGGATCTTTCTATATTCGCCTACTTTTACTTCTTAACCCGTAAGTTTGCTCAATATTTTCATACTTTGCCTCCCAATACACGTGTCTGATGGGTTTAAGTCTACAATTTCGTATCCGTTTTTCTGATAATTACCGAAATTAATCGTAAAATCCTTAAAAAAAATTTCTCTATCGTTTTTTGCTTTTGTAAGATTGTATTACATCATAATCGGGTTTCAACTGTATTCTATTCCCTTTGCCACAGTCCTATAGCCATTGTCTGATTGTCTCCGACCGCCTGGGTTATGGCCACAACCACTGCCGAATATTTAAGGTACCATTGTTCCTTTTTTATTATTTCAGTGGTTCTTGGGTGTTATAGTAATCCACTTCTTAAGTTTGATGTGGGCCTATTTTGTGAGATACAAAAGTTGAGTTCGATTTTATTGGCTTCCATGGTTGATAGCAGGGTAATTTGAAATCTAAGGTTTTTAATAAGCACAAATAATGCAGATTTTGAGCTTCTGTTTTAGCATCTTTCTTGACTAATGTTGGGATATATTAAATTGTTTGTAATGTGCAATTTTTAATTTTTTTTAAATAAACCTTACAGTTTAAGAACTTGAGAATTGAAAGAATGGAGTTGCTTTTTTTGGTTGTAGATAAATAAAAGGTCTAAGAGCGACCTATCAGAAAGTTATATGAGAAGTTTCATTTCTGTGTATGTGAATATAAACAAATTAAATAATACTCAATTTGTCCCATAATAATATCACATTTGACTAATCAAAGATATTAGCAACATAATCTCATGTTCAAACCTACCCTTAGACAAGTTTATCCAATCTCCTCATTTTCACAAGGGTTGTTTTGAAAGTTGAATGCTTTTAACCCCTCTATTTTAGTAATGGGAGCATCTTTATTGGATAAATAAAATAGAAAACAGGACTATCATTGTGGGACTGAGTAGATAATTTTCAAAATAATAATGTTAACATTCTCAAGGCATTTTTTCCTCTCTGATTTTGTAGAAAAGGGAAGGAATTGAAAGGGTTAGTAACAAAATGGATAATATTCTTAAGAAAGGGAGGTAGTCAGGTGCTAGCGAGAGTAAGAGTAATTAAAAGGGAGAAAGGGTCCAATAAATTTAAAAATGATTCACCAGAAGCTATTTTTAAAGATTGAGTTAGATAAATATTCTAACAGAGGGGATGCCATGGCGGAAATAGGCTTTATGATTTGTCTTTCTAAGATATCATGATAGTGCAGTACCATTATGTTATACAATGCAATATATGATGTTTAGGTCACAGTAACGGTTTCACCAACTTCCTCTCTTGAATATACTTTTATGGATAATTTTGGTTTGATTGGTAGAAACAAGGATGACTCCCATTTTTTTTATTGATTTTTGATGATTTAATTGGGGGACTTTCTGATGGAAAATGGGGTTGGGTGGTTTATGGGTAGAGATGGGGTGGTTGGGCTGAAGTGTGAGATTTTTGAGAGCCTGAAGGTTAGTATAATGTTGGCTACTTGAATCCTTTAAAAGCTGAACTTGAGCACTAGGGAGACCATTGTTTCTGAGCCTACTACACTCAGTTTTATGATAACAAAAGTTTTTTTTCTTCATATGTTTGAAACTTAAGGAACTCCACAAATCGAAACTTAAGAAGCTACAGAGATTGAAACTTATAGCATATCCTCTCTCCTTATCCTGCCAGCTAGAGATTGTTCTAAACCTTACGTCCTTTCTCTTTTGTGCCTTTTCATGCAGCTTTGGGTCACTCTTCCTATTGTTTTTCACAAAATAATGTACTTGGGAGATTCAGCGAAGCACATAACTTATCTTTTGTAGACGTAAATGGTGAATATCTGATAGATTTAGTGGAATAGTCCTTGCAGCTTGAGGGGCAAAAAAAACAACATTTATAGTTCACTTGAAGGTTCCAACTCCGTTCCAGTTTTGGGGAGGTATGGTGTGTGTGTGGGTGGGGGGGGGGGTGTTAACCGGGTAACCTCAATTTAGGCTGTCTTGCATTTTATTTCATCTTAATTACACTACAGTTATATGTGCATTATTGACTCCTTTAATCAGTGAACTAGAAGATTGTTTTAGTGATTTAGAAATTAGGTAAATTCTTATATCTACTCCTGGAGATGAGAAAGAAGAAAAAATAGTACATCGCTTGAAGGGATCAAATGGGATATCCTTTAGAATGAATGGCCTAACACAATCATTTTGGGGTCTAAGTACTTTCTCTTTTGTTACTCTTTTGTTATGTTAGATTGTCCTTCATTATGATATGAGGTACAATGTTGTTGTTGCAGGCTCATTATTTTCTATCTTCGAGGTGTTAGCCACCCATATATATATATATATATATATATATATATATATATATATATATATATATATATATATATATATATATATATATATATATAATACCCTGTCCCAGTGAGTGTGAATCACAATTTTGGGCATAATAATTTAAAAAAAGAGAAAAATAAAGAAAAGTAAAGATAGTGGATGAGGTGTTGTGAGTATAAAAAGTAAAATAAGAGAGAACGAGTGAGAGGAATAATAAATGGATCGTTGTTGTTAGTATGACAAGTGAGATGTTTTGAATATAAAATTATAAAAAGTTTGGCATTTTAGGCAGTTCACACATGTGGGATGACGAAAAAGAAAATAAATTCACATTCACGTGGGACGTAGGAAATATATATATATAGTTGATTCTTAACGGATTAATGGTTTATTGTTAACAAATATCGAAAGTTGTTTCTACATTATTTCTCTAAATAATTTATAATTTATGATTATTTGTCTTCGAATAATTGAAGTCTGTTTTTAGTTTCAGTGCCTCTTTTTAGAATGCCCTTAGTCATTTTCGTTACGTAAAGGGTAACCAAGGATGTAAGGCATAATGGATGTACATTGATAGTCAGAAATAAGACAACTCATGGAGAAGCTGTTTTATTCTACTTATCATTTTTCCACTGCTTACCTTTTTGTACTGACCCGTGTCAATTCTACTTATCATTTTTCCACTGCTTACCTTTTTGTACTAACCCGTGCCATTGGCACGGGCTTTTGAGTACTAGTTCTTTACAATTTATCTTGAGAGTTACTATTTAAACCCCAAAAAACTATTAGTAAACCCCAAATGAAAAAATTGCAAAAATGCCATTGAGGTTAATTACTTTTTTTACCCCTTTGTTCATCTTCTCCCATTCACTCCATTCACCACTCTTCCCCCCAACCCCCATTTCCAGCCCCTTACTTTCTCTCTCTATAAAAAAAAAAATCTCATTCTCAAAATTTTAACATTTTTTTTAAATAAAAAAAACGAAAATTATCAGAGTCGGCCATCACCTGCCGACTTTGGGCTTAAAAGTCGGCCATACCCGGACGACTTTAGGCTTAAAAGTCGGCCACTCTACGATTACGGGAAAAAAAGTCAACCACACCCGACCGATTTTTTATAATTTTTTCCACCATACCCGGATGACTTTTTAATAAAAAGTCATCCACCACATTAACCGACCCTTGTTTTTTCATAAAATTCACCTAATTTTTTTGAAATTATACTACAAAAATCATTTGCATGAGCTAAATAAGTCATATAATTTTTTTTGAAATTATACTCCAAAAATTATTTGCTCATTTTAATCTTGTCTTGAATATATATATTTTTTTAAAAAAAATTATGTATATAAATTTTAGAGTATAATTTCAATAAAAATTATAATTTCTTTTAGGTATATGACTTATTTAGCTCATACAAATGATTTTTGAAATATAATTTCAAAAAAATTAGGTGAATTTTATGAAAAACAAGGGATCGGCCAATGGTGGATGACTTTTTTCCCAGAATCGGCCGGTGGTGGCCGACTTTTTTCCCAGAATCGGCCGGGTGTGGCCGACTTTTAAGCCCAAAGTCGGCAGGTGGTGGCCGACTTTTTCCGTCGGAGTCGGCGGGTAGCGGCCGACCCCTATTTTTTCATAGATGACATGCTTGGGTGATTTTTTGAGGGAATAAACTAACCCACTCCCTCTCCCTCCGGCCGGCGACCTCACCCAAACCAATTTAAAGGGAATCGCCTTCTTCTTCTTCTTCTTCTTCTTCTTCTTCTTCTTCTTCTTCTTCTTCTTCTTCTTCTTCTTCTTCTCTCTCTCTCTCTCTCTCTCTCTCTCTCTCTCTAGGCTGTAAATGAAATGGGTGTGGGTGAGTGGGTGAATGGAAGGGTATAAAGGAAAAGTAAAGGGGTGTGTGTAATTTATTTGGGGTGATATTAGTAATGAGGTATACTCATAATTTTTTGGGGTTTAAATAGTAACTCTCTTTATCTTCTCAAGCGTAACCGTAACAATGCATAAGCCCAAATTTGAAAATAAGCTAAAGTTTTTCCAACTTTTGTTTTAACGTGACGAAAGATTGAGATTTATTTGACACACGTGTACCAATCTCAAAACAAATTATTACGAAAAAGTAGGAGGCCGATAAAATAATGAATAATACTAGTGACATAAAATAGTAATAAAAATTTGTTTACAAAATTTTAGGTGTAATGATTTTATTGATATTTTTAAATAGAGTGTAGTGAGTCTACTATCGATACAATTAATAAAATATCGCCAACTCAATTTGTGAGCAAGATTTTGTGACTTTAATTTGTGTCCCTAGCATTGCTAATAATAATTGGAAATTAATTGCAGCATGTTGGGTTTGATGTCATCTAACTTGCGAACAACTTGTGAAATCGAACAAATGGCAAATCAGTAATTCTTTTGACTGATCGATGGGGGCGACCGAGCCCAGCCAAGGGGGCAATCGCGCGGAGTTACTGTCCAAAGGGCGCGATCGCGCACTCCTTTTGGGGCGATCGCGCGGTACCCCCGTATGGGTCTGATCAGCGGCAGTTTTGTGTAGGGTTAGAAAATCCTACAGGGTTAGAAAGAGTCAGTATAAATAAGCCCTATTTCATTGCAATTTTTGAGGTTGTAATTTCTATTGTGATATAGATCAATAATTATAGGTGTTTTAAGGATTTTCTTGTCTCTCTGTATTTTCTAGATATAGGTTTGCACAGTTGTGAATTTTTGTGATAAAAAATTCGTGTATTAGATTAGAGATTGTATTCAGTGATTGTCAGTTGATAATAATATTACTGCTTTCTGCCCATGTATTTAACCAATTTGGTGAATCACATGTATCATTGTTTTGTATGATTGATTTATTTTTTGTTTTTTATATAGATCTGTCAGCATATAGCAGTCAAACGCTAGTTGACTTGCATCAGTTTCAAATCCTCCTAACATAAACATCTCAAACACATTAGAGCTAACTTTTTAAAGAAATATTTTATCACATAATCATTAAAAAAATCAGTAGAAAAGAAAATACATTAAGGGTTAAGTAATGTGATGTAAAACTAAATTTAGTTATTCATATTTAATATTTATTTTGAAACAAACAACAACTAAAAATTTGGTAAGTAATGTGATGTAAAAACTAGAAAGTAGATAGAATAGCAGAAGACGTGGGCGGTGGTGTTGGCATGTTTTTGACCCTCAAACATATCACGTGCCTCCCTCCCATTTATTAGCATGGGTGCACCCTAGTCCTACTGCATTCCCACTTCATATTTTTCACATTCACTAATTACTCCTTCCATACAAGTGACAAATGACAATGTGTGCATTGACATAATTTAAATTCTTAAACTGGAAATTAACAATATGAACCTAACCATTATTTCAATTTAGAGGGATCAAAATATTAATTGAAGATAACTACAAATGCCAAAATGGAATATATAATTGATAAATAAGATATCATTTTTTTAGAAAATAAATCATGAAATGGAGAGGAATCAAATTCTTTCTTTACATTTAATTCGAACACTAAAGTTACTTTAAATTGTGAAAAAATAAAATTATATAATCCAATAATAGTATGTGATGAGATGTTAGGAACAGGGAGGAATTAAGAACGTGTCTAGCATGGGATCACCGGTCTTTGTGGATGGAATAGCAGATGAGCGGGGATTTGAAGGGAGGATCACTGGGAGGTGAAGACTCGGAGCATGGATAAACCGACAGTTACGTTATAAATTGACGCTCAGCTTCAATTCATCTCATTAAACTTGGTACAATCTTGATTGTAGCAGGTGCAGTAGGTGGATGTCATTCTCAGGTAGGAGCTTGATGGAGGTAATCACTAGATGGTTTGTCACAGGTGGGAGATTATTGGGATTGTAGCCAAATCAAGGAGAGAGGATCGAGGTCGCATTAAAGAGGAAAAATGGCAAAAGTCAGTTGCACGGTCGTACATGACCAAAATTGGGGCACATCAGCCACGACCTTTGTTGTGCACGGGTGTGCTAGGATAGGCACACGGTCGTATGGTTGGCCAGGAAACTTGGGCCGGGTCGAGACTTGTGGGACTTTTTTGTTTCCTTTTGTGTTGTGGAATCTTTTTGCATGCGGAATTCTTTCTTTGCAAAGAAGTAAGATATTTTTGGAGAAAAATTAAGATCCTTTAGGGTTTAAAATTGACAGTATTTAAGCCAAGTGATAGTCAATATTATTGTATACTTGAGTGCTAGACATAAATAGTTAGGATATCTAAATTGAATATGTTAGATCAACAAGAAAGTCTAGGGATGGGCGGGGCGGCCTTTGGGGTGCCCTTAAGGGCATTTCTTGGATTGATGGTAACCATGTCTAGGGGTAATTGTGCGAGGGTGTGGGCATAGAGTGTAATTATTTTGGTGAGGCAAAATATGTTCTATATTGTAACACGACAAATTTGTGCTTATAGTGAATATTTTGACTTAATAGTGCCCCCATATGTAGTCTCTTCTAGGGGTGACGAGTGAACAAATCATGTGTTTCTTTCTTTATTACTTTTATATGATTATTGCATGAATGTTGATTCTCGCTATCGATAACTGGTATGAGACAGTAATGCTATGATTGATCACAATTCCACAACATGTTGAGGTTCTATACTGAATAAAAATTTGGATCAAGGATAAGACTCACCATAAATTAAGTAGGAAACTAATCATTAATTGCCTATAATGAATATGAATAAATTGACTATCTATAAAGATTAAAAGCTCAACATAAATTTAAAGGTTGTCAATTGTACAAACAATCCTCAAAAAATACATGTCAAAGCGTTTACCTTATTGAAAAGAAAACATTGTTTGCTAATGAAAACGACTTAGGTATAGACCGAATTCAGAAATCATAATCACGTCGCAACCACAGATCATCTCTTGCTCAAACTAATATCCCAGTACCTATCCACCATTGAAACCCTCCTCCTTACAAAGTTAAATACATATTTTGTCTCCAATCTATAGTCACTTTTTCGTTTTCATACTAATTTTTATTTTATTTTTCGTTTTCCCCTTTAAACTCGTTTTTTATGTTGATGTCGTTATTTCATCTGTTGACCATCCATTTAACCGTTAAAAATTGTCATGTCGCATGCTAAATCATTAAAATGATGAGTTGGCCTTAAAATTTTATAAAATAGGCTGGGTGAAAATATTAAGGGGTTAAATGCATGGTTAACTTACGGAAGAACAACATGGTAATATTTAAAATTTTTAATCTATTATATTCAAAATTTTGATACACACTCAATCACGTGAGATTAGGGGTGTTCACGGTCCGAATTGGTTCGATTTTTGTCAAAATTTTAAAAAATCAGGATCAGACAAAATACTTCGGTTCTGTAAAAATTTAGGACCAGAACTAGACCATTACATTATAGGACCGATCTCATCGATCCGGTTCTAATGGTCCGGATCCGGTCCGATTTCACCGGTTCTACAAATTACAATATAATATATTTTTTTACAATAACAAAATCTACAAGCAAGCATATTTAAGAACCAAATTGCTGAACAATATTTCGAGACGGAGGGAGTATATGACTGTGTACAAGCAAGCATATTTAAAAACCAAATTACAATAACAAAATCAGCAGTTAGGAAAGAAGAGTTCATGTTCAACTACTAGGCAAGAAAGTTAATATATACTCCCTCCGTCCCATCCAAGTGTGTACCAAGATTTTGGGCACGCAAACTAAGAAATATTAATAAGATAATGAAAATGTGTGGTAGGAAATGAAGAGAGAGAATGAGTGGAGTTAATAGTAGGTTGGTTGAATAAATTGTATGGTGGAGAATGAGTGAAGTTAATGAGTGGGTGGGGTATGGAGAATATAAAATATTAAAACCTTTTTCATTTTTGGTAGTTCACACTCGGCTGGGACTGACCAAAAGGGAAATAAGTGTACACTCGACTGGGACGGAGGGAGTATACTCCATCCGTCCCGGTAGAAATTACATACTTACTGTTTACGCGTGGATTAAGAAAAAAAATAATGATATAAATGTTGTGAGTATGAAAAGTGAGGTTGGAGAGAGAAAGTGGGGGTAGAAAATAGTGATTTGATTGGTATTGTGAGTATAAAAGTAAAGTAGGAGAGATAATTAGTGGGTGAAATAGTAAAGATTATTTGTCATTTTAGAAAGTGTGCAATTTGTAATGGAACGCCCAATGAGAAAAGTGTGCAATTTGTAGCGGGACGGATAAAGTATATATATATATATATATATATATATATATATATATATATATATATATATATATATATATATATGTATGTATGTATATATATATATATATATATATATGTATGTATGTATGTATGTATATATATATATATATGTATGTATGTATGTATGTATCTATATATATATATACACAGAGATATAAATACATATATATACATACATACATATAAATACATACATGCATACATATATATATATACATATGTATATATATATATATATATATATACATATACATACATATACATATATGTATATGTATATATGTATATATATATATATACATATACATATATATATATATGTATATGTATATGTATATGTATATATATATACATATACATATACATATACATATATATATATGTATATGTATATATATATATATATATATATATATACATATATATATATATATATATGTGTGTGTGTGTGTGTGTGTGTGTGTGTGTGTGTGTGTATGTATGTATGTAGGTGCTCAAATGAGAACCATAACAAAATGAGAACCGTGAGAATCACTTGTATACACTTGTTTACGGTAGATACTTAGCTCACGTATACATATACAATCTACCGTATATGTATACAACAGTTAAGTATCTACTGTATATAAGTGTATAACCACACGTATACACTTGTATACAGTATATGTATACAACAGTTAAGTATCTACTGTATATAAGTGTATAACCACACGTACACGTACACGTACACACACACACACACATATATATATATATATATATATATATATATGTGTGTGTGTGTGTGTGTGTGTATGTATGTAGGTGCTCAAATGAGAACCATAACAAAATGAGAACCGTGAGAATCACTTGTATACACTTGTTTACAGTAGATACTTAGCTACTGTATACATATACAATCTATGTATATGTATATATATATATATATATATATATATATATATATATATATATAACCAGGCTCTGATACCAAAATAAGCAAAGATCGATCTAAACTTAGACAAAGCATGAGAATAATAAAGATAACTAATAAAAATATATTAATTCTAAAGAAAAATTCATGATTGCTACAGTAAAACAGTAATTTTGACTTTTTTCTAATAGTAAATTTGACTTTTTCTATTTCTAGGGTACGTGGTCTTTGTTCTACCCGGCACACACTTTATAAATTTTGAATATTATAAAGCCGCGATGAGTGAGGATAAAAACCTCCAACTCAAAAGTGTCTCTGGGACACCTTGACGCTACCTGGTTTCCGACCGATATACCTCATTTATTTAAAAGTCTCTTTTACTAAAAGAAAGCATATGAATATAAAGAATAAATAAAGAACTCAGAATAATAAGAATAACTTACTTCTTTATTTATGTATCTCTTCGTAATTTACAAGAATTGTACAGTGGATGGTTGGATACAGTGGATGGTTCAGGGGTAGAGAGATATCTAGAGAGAAAGGGAAGATGTGAAAACTGAAAAACTAAAAAACCAAAACCTGCCTCCTAGGTGAGGAGAGTTTCTTATTTATATTACAAGGGGGAGTAGTGAATCGCGCCACATGTTCGGTGCGCATTTGTCCTCTTTAAGAGGGATCCACAACTTTTGACTAATACATATATTTACAAAGTAAATTGTCATCCACTGAGAAAGTGGATTCCATATGTCGGGGCAGCTTCACTGTGAGATGCCCTTTTCTTTGTCTTTCTTTGATTTGTCAATTATGGTGGGGGTCACCATATTGTTTTGTCTGGCTGCTTTCCTGTTCATCTTTTGTTTTGGAATTGGTGGATGCTGACCTTTGCTGATGAGTTGCTGATGTAGTCATCCTCATAGGTCTCCTTCTAGCTCCTGGTTGGGCTGGGTGAAGATGTCTTCATTGTTGTAGAAATCAGGGTGAAGATGTCGTCATTGTTGACGATGAGCAACTTCCTTCGTCACTGAGTTGGTTCATCAATCTTTCAAAGTCTGTCTGATTGGTACACTGGGCCATTTGTGTCATGAAGGAATTCTTCGTTTTTCTGGATTTGTTTGGGTGGAACATTTTTGAGGAATTTTGTATTTTGTTTGAAATAATTGTTGACCGTAGTCAAATCATATCTGAATATTTCAGTTTTTTCCCACCATTTGATCTTATGTTTTCTGATCAAGACGGGAAGAATTGTTTTTCTTATGCATGCACACTTTTGTTGTTTTTCTTATGCATGCACACTTTTGTTGCCCATAGGCAGCTATTTGTAAACCCATTTGTACACACTCATACATTTGTTCCTCCTTTAGGTCAAATTCTGTCATGAAAATCCAAAGGACCTGGATGTTATGACAAAATTGGGCCCAAATGGGGGATTGATCAATTTCCTCTGGATAAGTAAATATTTGGCCCAGAGATTGAAGGCCTGTTTTTGTAGAATTTGTAAACATCCTGCTAGGCCATTATCCTGTAATATTAGCATGCAAGTGCGAATAAAGTTCACAATAAAGTAACATAAGTAATTGTTTTTTATGCCAAATTGTATTGTCTATTGCGGTTTCTAAATTGGCCCAAATATTTAATGCGTTTTCTAAAATAGTCCAAAAATATGGATCTCTTAATCTTTCATCTCTTAATGCTTTTTCAAGGATATTAATTTCATTTTTAAGTTTTTGCTCTTTCCGACTAATTTCTCTGAAGATTGTCAAATATCTTGTCATTGTAATCAATCCTGCATTCAATTAATCTGGTATTAGCAAAGGATTTTGTCTAGTTCCTGTGTAATCACTTTCAATGCATTTTATTATCCTTTTTAATGCAGCAATATTCGCATTTATAGAGGGTTTGTATTTTTGAGCAAAATCATTTTCTAAGAGTTCTTCTAAGTCCATGATGTGCCATCTAAGTTCTGCTATTTTACTAATTGGAATTTTTGTGCTTATGTTTTTACTTTCTTGAAGTAATACATCTGTTTTTTGAAAACAATATTTTAAATAATTTATGTTATTCAGATATATGAGTTGGCCATCTATTTTCAGATGCCATTGTACTGGTTTTTGTTGGTCAATAGTCATATGAATTGTGTCTTGATAGAATTTTTGTCTCGGGGATAATATTTGTTGGGATGAAGATCCTATTTCTAATTTTTGTTTTTTAGGGTTTTCCATTATTTCCTTGTAGGAATTCTCTAGTTAGGAAATCCGGGATTGAATTGTCTTTTCCTGCAATATGAATAATTTCAAAATCAAAAATTGATAGTAATGCTTGCCATCTGGCAAATATTTGTTTTGCAGCTAAATTTTTTACGTCTTTTTGTAGAACATCTTTAGCAGCTTTACAGTCTACTTTAACAGTGAATTTTTGATTAAGTAGGTCGTCTTGAAATTTTGTTATGCATAATACTATGGAAAGAATTTCCTTTTTTATTGTGGAATATTTAGATTGAGTTTCATTCCATATTCCAGAATAATACCTTATTATATGGATTTTTCCATTAATTTCTTGAGTCAATATTCCTCCATATCCTATGTCTGAAGCATCTGTAGATACTATCTTTGGTGCTTTTGGATCACATATTGTTAAACAGGGTAATTGTTTTACATATAACTTAATTTGTTTTATTACATTAGTGTGTTCTTTTGTCCAAGGTTTTGGATTTTTCTTTAATCTGTCATAAAGAGGTTTGCAGATTTGTCTTATCTTTGGAAGAAAATCAGCTATGTAGTTTAATGATCCCAAAAATCTTTGTAATTGGGTTTTGTCTTTTATTTCATCTGGAAATTTGTCCGCAAAGTCTATTGATCTTTGAATAGGTATTATTGTGTTATTGGTTATTTCATGACCTAAGAACCTTATTTTTGTTTGATATAACTTTATCTTAGGTTTGGATAAAACCAGTCCATTTTTTATCATTGTTTTGTAAAATATATTTAGATGTTTTTCATGTTGGCCTAAGTCTTTACTAAAAACTAAGACATCATCTATGTAAACTATAATAAATGTGTAAGGGTTAAATATTTCATTCATGATTTTTTGAAATTCGCTTGGTGCATTTTTTAACCCAAATGGCATTACATTCCATTCGTATTGTCCGAATGGATAGTGCTTTGTGAATGCTGTTTTGTATCTATCTTGTTCTGCTATTTGGATTTGCCAAAATCCTGATTTCATATCAAATTTTGAAAATATTGATGCATTATGCAGTCTTTTTAATAAATCTTGTTTATTAGGGATTGGATATCTAATCCATTTTAAGGCTGTGTTTAATGGTTTATAATTTATCACTAACCTCGGAGCTCCTCTCTCAATCTCTGCATTTTTTGTGACATAGAAAGCAGAGCATGACCATGGTGATTTGCTTTTCCTTATTAATTTTTTATCTAATAATTCTTTTATCTCTTTCTTACAATATTCTAGTAATTCTTGGTTCATTTGGATTGGTCTTGCTTTAGTTGGAATCATTCTTTCATTAAATTCTTTTTCGTATGGTAATGTTATGACATGTTTCTTTCTTTCCCAAAAGGCTGTGGGTAGGTCAGAACATAAGGTTTTCTCAAATTTTTCTAATATCTTTTCAATTTTGATTTTGCATTCTCCTGATTGCAATTTTTCTTCTAACTTTGTATTATGTAAGTCTTCTTTTAAGAATTCAATTTGTTTTTGTAATGAGTTTATTTTTGTTATGTTTGCTTTTTGTACATTATTAACATCATGGGTAGAAACTGGATATATGAATTTAAATATTATTTTTTGTCCTAATATTTTTGTTTCTACTCCTTGTTTGGATACTTTAAATGGATATAACATTTGTAGGAAAGGGTTTCCTAAAATTACTCTTGTATTTAAATCTTTTACAAGTATTAAACTTGTTTTAAAACAAATATTATTATTGCATATGTGAGCTTCTGGTATTTTATATTTAACTTTTAATAAGGAAGAATTTGCTGCTGAGAGGTTTTGTTTTGTTTTAATAAAATATTTAGAGGGTATTATGCCTTGCTCTATACAGTTTAGATCTGCTCCTGAGTCTAGCATGGCTATTCCTTCATATTGGAAGGTTCCTATTGTCATTTTTATGGTGACATACCATTTTTGAAACCTAACTTTATTTATTGCATATAAACTTCCTTCTGTGTCTTCTTCGTTCTCATTGAAGAGGATGTTTCTGTTTCCGTATTTTCTCTAGTTTTTATTATTATTCCTTTGTCTTTCCCAAAAGGGTTTTGAAATTGTTCATCTAATTTTTTTAGAGGGTTTTTTATCTAAATTTTTGGAGGGTTCTCCTTTATAAGTCGCACTTATTTGTTTTTTAATTTCATGTATTGTTACTTTTGCTTCTAATTCTTTTTGTGATTTTTGTAATTCTAAATTACTTTGTTTTAATAATTTTATTTCTTGCTTTATTTCTCTGATTTCTTTTTGTAAATCTAGTGAAGAAATTTGTTTCTTTTTGTCTTGGAACATTTGTACCACATCTTCATATTGAGATGGTGTTGAAGGTTCTGGTTTTTCCTCCTTTATGGTTTTCTCTAATTGTCTTAGGAATTTTCGTTTTATAACTGGTTCCTTTATCTCTTTAATTTTTTCTAATATTTCATCATATTGTTCTATAGTATTAATTTTTGTCGTACACATACATACTCCTTTGCATCCATTTTGACATCCATTAATTTCTTCTTCATTATCTGTGAAATCTGTGTTGAAAGAGGGGTCTTCTCCACTGGTTTGTTCATTTTCTGTGGTTGTTACCTCTAGATTATCTATTTGGGATATTATTTGATCTATCTCTTTTATATTAAGATTATTGCAAATTTGTTTTATTTGTTTTCTAGCTGGGCAGTCCCTAGCTATGTGTCCAGGTTTTCTACATAGGAAACATTTTATTGTTTTATTGTGGGTGTTTGTGTATTTATTGTTTTTCTTATATTTCTTGTTATTATATTCGTTACTATATCTTTTCTTGTGACTTGAATTTTTATAATATTCAGGTGTTTCTTTTGTATATTTTTTATTTGTTTTCCTATGTTTTCTTCTATAAGTACTGTTTTTATAATAAGGATTGTGTTCATTTCTTTTCTTTTTATGAGGTGGTTTTAATTTTCCAAACCCAAATTGTTCACACCAATTTCCTAATTCTTTACGTGTTTGTGCACTTTCTTTCTTTAATTTATAATTTAATCTTTGGTCCTGACATAATCTTAATCCTGTTATATTCACACTAGTGATTAAATCTCCATAGGTTAATTCATTATAAGAAATTTTTCCAAATTTTTGTTCTATTGTTTCTTTTACTTTTTCTGAAAATAATCCTGGTAATCCAGTAATAAATTTTTCTTTCCAGTATATGTTATTTGGGTCTGCTAGGTTAAAAACTCTTTGTAAGAAATTCTCTTTATACCATTTGAATTGTCCCAATTTTCTACATTTTAAATTTTGTAATATTTCTGAATTTCTTTCTGTATATAAATCTATGTCTCCTATGAAATGGGTTGTGATGTTAAATATTAGGGTTATTAATTGTGCTGGTGCAGGTCTTCCAATTTCATCTACTAAAGGTTGACCTTGAGCATCATTTCTTCTTTACCGAGTTAAAATAGCATTTTTATTTCTTCTCCTAATAATTTATCCCACCAGTTCGTAGTCCTGTGAAACCTAGGATTATATTTTACGTAGCTTGTCTTTACGTAATATTTTGTGTTTTGTAAATATTTCCTACAATTAACATTTCTTTCGTTTTATTAATAATTTCCATTTCACTTAATCCATCAATGTTCCATTCATAAATATTTTTTGCATTGTAAGATTTTTGTTGATTTCCTATTATTTCTAAATCATCCGCCTCTTTTTTATAAAAACCTTGAATAGCTTGTATTAGTTTATCTTTATTGTCTATCTCATAATTTTCGGAATCAAGGATGGATTCGATTCGTATGTTGATTGTTCATTATATTCTCGTTAACACTCTAATAGTTTTGTTGTCACTTGTACTTGTTTCCTTTTTTACTCGTATGTATGCATCTATGTTTTGCATTAAATTATTTATGGGATCATGTAAGGTTGGTCTAACACCGGACATTTTAAATGGATTTTCCGAAGGTGGTATCTTTATTATATGAGGTTGATGCTTTTTCCTTTCTGTTTGAAGGTGTTTTATTATATAATTCGGCATATTCGTGTATCTTTTGGATATTATTCCTGTTTCGTTGTTTATTAATTGGGGTAGGAAAATTCTCGTTTGTGTTGTAAGACCATCTACTTCTTCTTTTACCATTGTTATACCATTTGTAACAATATCTATTTTGTTTTCTACTCTGTCCAATTGTTGTCCTATTGTATGTATTGATAAATTTGTCCAATTATTTTGCAAATGTAAGTCTTTAGTTAGTCTTTCTTCTATTTGGTCGTGGTGGACTATTGGTAAAATTCCATGTGTGATTCCATTTTTACAAAAATACGCCGGTTCAAGCGAGGTCTTTCACTTTCATAGAATTCATTACTTGGTAGGTTGTTTGCTTTGTTACTTTATACCATTTTTTAAGGTTGTAGTTATTGGGTTTAGTTTGTATAGGTATTTATTGTTTAGGAATTCAAAGAATGGTATATGTATTTCTTGTATTTTACATAAGTCATAATATGCTTCTTTAATTATTTTTTGTTCTTTTTCGTTATATGTTTTAAAGAATAATTCTCTATTTTTATTATTTTCTTCACTTTGGAATTCTTCTCTTAAAACCTTTTTATTTAATCTAAATTCATTTTTTATCATATTTAATGTGAAATTACTATCTTCATATGGATGGGCAAAATTTCCATCTCTTTTTATGCCAATATTATTGGCTTCATATACATTTTCTGTTTCAATTTCTGATTCTAAAATTGGTTGATTGTTTTGTGAATTATTTCTCTGCTGGAATTCACCTATTCCTGAAGTGGATCTTCCGCCGGTATATTATTAAGATTTTTGTTTCGTTTAAAGATTGTGTTCTTTTGAATTTTAGTTCTACTGAACCATCTACGTATTGTGTGACTTGTTCTAATTCACTTGTCTGCTTATTTTTTGCACTTGTGTCTGGTACAGTCTTTGCCGGATAAGTCCATTTTTCTGGCAAAGTTATTTCACTCCATTTGATTGTTTTAGGAATAGTTATATTTGCTTTTGTATGATCAATTTCCCAAAAAACCGTTTCTCCGGTAGTCTTGCTTTTATTAAAAGCATTTGGACAGAGTCCAGTATTCATTACTTTGTATTGAAGTCTACAAAATATTTCATAAATATGAGAACCTACTTGCATATGATAATTATGGGTTAAAATATCTAGGGTTAATATTTTCATTATATGTGGATCTGTCAGAGATATTGTGAAATTGGGATATGTGTTAAAATGTATTGGTCCATTTGTTAGGCTTGTTTCTATTGCTCCTAATAAAGAGTCTACATAATTTAAATGTCTTGCATCTCTTAAGGTTACTTGTATACTTGTATCTAGTCCTTCCATTGTTAATGGTTTAATTGCAACTTGTACTAGTCCTATGTGTAGGAATCTATATCCTTGTGATATATATTTTCTAATTGAAGATTTTGAAAATAGACTCATGGTTTGATTATTGGAATATAAAGGGATTACTTTTTCTTTTACTTTAATTGCTAATCTAGATTTGAAATCAAATATTCCTTTATCTTTATATATTTCTGAGGTTGAAATCGAGGGAGGTTTCCAATTTGTTAAAAATTGACTATCCCATGATATTTCTTTAGACAATATGCTTTTATTACTTCTATCTTCATCATTCTCAGTTTGTATGTTATAATCATTCATCTGATTATTGTGATGTCTAGAGGTTCTTCTATTCGTAAAATTACCTAACCAACTCATTATTTATCTTATGTCTTGCCTCGGATACACTTCCTTTCCTATTCGGATGCACGACTTACTCTCCTTACTGCGTGACTTAGACCTAGGACACACACCGACTCGGGACCAATAAATAATTTGAGTTAATTGGCTAACTTTGTTTGAATAAAAAGGCTCTCGATTTCTATATATATATATATATATATATATATATATATATATATATATATATATATATATATATATATATATATATATATATATGTGTGTGTGTGTGTGTGTGTATGTATGTAGGTGCTCAAATGAGAACCATAACAAAATGAGAACCGTGAGAATCACTTGTATACACTTGTTTACAGTAGATACTTAGCTACTGTATATATATACAATCTACTGTATATGTATACAACAGTTAAGTATCTACTGTATATAAGTGTATAACCACACGTATACACTTGTATACAGTAGCTAAGTATCTACTGTATATGTATACAGTTTATTGTATATGTATACAGTAGCTAAATATCTACTGTATACAAGTGTATACAAGTGGTTCTCACGGTTCTCATTTTAAACGGTTTTCATTGGAGCGTGACCCTATATATATATATATATAGTCCGGTCCAGGACCGCGTATATTTTTTTCAAAATTAGGATCAGACCAAATAATCGATTCATAAAAATTTGGAATCAGGATCAAACCAATACTATTTTTTCGATCCAATTTTTATAGATCTAATCCAATTCTATTGATCCAATTCAATTTTACGAATTTTTTGTACTGATCTACTTGAGATTAGAAATAGAGGGAGAATACATATACAAAAACAGTAATACAATCTACGAGGAGGATGTCACATGGTAATCGGGTGCTGCTTAATTTTCTCACAGGAAAAATAAAAATAATATTATTCCTCTTTTCTAGGTTGCAAAAAGCCTAGAAGGGATGCAGCGTGTCTTGTAATAATTGTACAGATTAATGATTAATTATTTATTACTATTACTAAAGAAGAAGCTGCCCCAAAAGTCAGAATCCTGTGCACAAGTTGCTTTGGGTCTACATGCATCTTCCTCAGATAATTGTTTAAAATTTATTTACATAAAAATACTCCCTCCGTCTCACGTGATCGCAAAACTAACTTTTTGAGTGTAGGAATTAAGGAAAAGTGATGTAAGAAAGAGAAAAAGTTAAATGTTGTGAGTATGAAAAATTAAATAGAGTAGAGAGAATGAGTGGGAGGAATGGTGAGGAGAGAAAATGTTGTGAATGTAAAAGTGAAGTAGGAGAGAGATTGAAAGCGGTGGAATAGTGAATATTCTTTGCCATTTTGAGAAGTTTGCATTTACGTGAGACGGATCAAAATAGAAATAAGTTTGCATTCACGTGGGAGGGAGGGAGTATAAAATAAAATATTTATTGAGCACTCTCTCTCATAACACAGCTACACTAAAGTAAAAAAAAAATATTAAGAAAAATAATATAATATTAATAATGAAATAGAGATTGTGAATATAAAAAGGATATCTATAATACAATAGAGTGTCAAAAATAATCAGACACAAATGAGTAGCTAGGATTGCTGTTTGAAAAGATAAAGAGCGGCCAAGATTGATTCTCACCTCCAACATCAATTTTAACTTTTTTTTATTTTCAATCGTTTGATTTATTTTCAATTTGTTTGATCCTACGGCCGTAGATTGACAGTTTCTATTTCAATACATACTCCCTCCATCACGAGACTTTTAGTCAAATTACAATAATTTTAACTATTAATTTAAATGGAAAATAATAATTCTTATAAAAATCTAAAAATCATTATTGAAAATATTATTAATTGTGTTATAATAAAAAAATTAATTTTTTTATTAGAATCACTATTATTTATTTAAATTATTTATCAAAGTTACATCAATTTGACTAAAATTTTCATTCACGTGGGACTATGCAGAGTATAATAATGTAGTAATAGTACACATAACTATTATTTGGAAATTGGCGTGTACCAAGATTTTTAATTCAAATATAAATGGAAAGAAAACAAGCAAGTGGTCCGATTGTTTATATCATTGTTTGACTTTTCTCTCAATTTACAATTTAACTGATATGGATTTTGGTTACTTTTGTAATATACCTTTTAAAAATAAAAGTGTGTAGATCAGATCACTCCTTTTATTTCGCAAAATCAACTCAAACAAATTTTGACATATTTTTATAAAAAAAATATGAATAATTTTATAGAAAAATATTGATATTTTCATGAAATTCTAATATTTATTTATTAATGGGACTCATTTTTAATACTCATAACGACTATCGTCTTACTATTTTCTATCTCATTTTCTCTCTCACCTTAGTTCATAACCTCCTATTGACTTTACACAAATAACGGTTGATATCGATCCATAACCACTACGATCCAAGGGCTGTTATTTGATAATTTATTTTCTTCTTCAATTCTAATCGTAAGATTAATTATCAATGCTTTAATCAAATGACTCTCATTAACCGATTTCTAAAATTATCCCTGAATTTATCAATCACAATCTCTCTCTTTATTTTTCGTGATATCAGTATACTTCAGCTGTTTCATATTAAATAATTTTTATAAAATTTAATATATTGTTGTATTAATAATAATATTTAAAATTTTATGAATAAATGAATTTTAATAACTTTTTTGTTAAATTTCAATTAAATTAACTAAAAAAATAATGTTAAGAGATTTATAATGGGATGGATAACTAACTAACTAAATGACGGGACCTAATATCGATAACATGACACATTTATATATAACTATATATATGTATGTATATATTGATCTAATGCATGTTTAATTTTAAATAGGTTTTCCCGTGTTCGACGTAAAATTTGCAAGATCTTTGAAGCTCCAATCTGATTCACAAATGACTCCACCACAGCTTGGACGTATGAAGATATATGGAATGATTCCTTTACTTGCATGGTTTTGTTATTACATGTAACGGGAGGCGTAGTGGGAGAAAAGTATCGTGGAAAGGGAATAGTGAGGATATGGGCTTTTGATATAATTTTGTGATTGCTTATAGTACTTTGTTTTCGACAGCAATTATGTTTAAATCAGTAATTGAGTTATGTTCAAAAGTTCAAGATTGATATTAGCGTGATGTGGGAAATTGGAGAGTGATGTGGGAAGCGGTTTATGGAGAAATCCATTTTTGCTTGACGCTTCAAAAACTAAGTGAATCAATTTTCATCCGCTTAAGGTAAATACCATAAATTTGAACATTTGTTGTTATTTGTGCACTTTTTAGATTCTTTCACATTTTTTAGTTTGATACTTCAATCTAACATTTGAATTTTCATTTACTTTCAAGCTTGATGCAAGAGTTAAGGATAAACTTAGGCAATATATGTTTGTAGTTTCGATTGTTTGCTTACTCTATTTGTTATTATATGTGCACATTTAGATTCTTTCTTACATTTTTCGGTTTGATACATTCGATCTAACATTTGAATTTTCTATATACTTTTCAAGTTGATGCAAGAAGTTAAGAATAAACTTAGGCATTATCAATTTATAGTTTGTGATTGTTTGCTATTTTATTTTCATGAGATTTTTTGATATATTAGGAAATTTTGAGACATTAGATACTTATAATGGTGTTTATCTTTTAATTTTCTTCAATAATTGAACATTACCTAATCTATATTACAAAACACCTCAAAGAATAACACGTCACACAAAAAGAGTGGTACTGGGAGTTGATTTCGAAAAAGACAAAAAAAGGATTGGGATTTAATGCTAAAAAAAAAAAAGATAATGTCACACACCGAATAAAACGCACGAAAGGTAAAGAATGACTTCGCATTCATTTTCACAATCAACTAATCCTACGGCTTTGAATTAAACCTACATTACACACGTCACGGCAGTTACACAATAATTTAAATAAAAAATAATGATCCTAATAAAAATTAAAAATTTGTTATTGTATCACAATTAATAATATTTTCAATAACAAGTTTTAGCTTTTATTTGATCATTATTTTTATTTAAATTATTTGTCAAAGCTACATCAATTTGGCCAAAAGTTCACAACACGTGGGGCCCAAAGTAGAAAGTATATGTTTATTTATTTAACTTGATTTAATTTACTGTGTCTCCCTTTTTTTGTGTTGTGGATTGTTGGCACAAAACTACAAAGTGTCATAGGAGACAGGAAGGTGCTCTTTTATTTGGACTAACACAATTAAGGTACATTACAAAGCCCATGTTTCACATGCAGCAGAGCTATAAGTAATTACGTTAGTTAATTTAAGCGGTCTTCCAAAGAGGTAAACCGAGATAAATCCACTCTTTTTTCCTTTATTTTGTTTGACTAACGGTTATGTTGGGAATTAGTATTTAATTTGGGTCTTAATTATGATTTACTTATCATTGAGAATTTATAAGTTGCCTTTCTGTAATATCTATGTAAAGATGGAAGGCAAACTTGCCTTTACAAGCCCCTCATGTTCTACATTCAATACTATCCTCTACACATAGCCCCCTTTCATCTTGGAAACCAATGTTTGATTTTGTTAGTATTTCAATTTTTTTGGTGATGGCGGAGAAAAATTGCAAAGCATTAAGGACAATGTGAGCAATAAATATTATTCTTACTTTATGCTACTTATATCAAATGTTTCTCATTGCTGTATTCATATCTTTTTCCTATTGTTTAATCGTATTTTGCTATGTAGAATTTCTTTTAAATAATTTGATTTTACCATAAGGCGAAGACACAATAACATTTGTTCTATAATATGCTTAGTAGGGAAAGCTGTCATGGGTGTGAATTTCTCGAATTCATCTAATGTCAACTCGGTTTGGAAATCGAGTATAG